>OMNZ01050841.1:22326-49106 GCA_900303255.1 Lesueurigobius sanzi
GCAAATATGAAAGCAGCAATGTCTTCAAAGCATTGGTAGCAGTCAACTAAATGTTATATTTTTTTGTGTAGAGAAAAAAAGTTTAGTCGGGTAAGATAACAAAAAATAGGTGCAGATAAGATAGTTCTTTATTGATTTATTATCTGTTAGGTCTTAACAGCTTTTAGATATAGATGACACAAGGCAAGGGTATACTGAAATAGGCCTATTATTGATGAGAAATAGCTGGCCTATATGACCTCTCCTGTCAATGTAGCCTATTAATCTGCTGTCAACATTTAACGCTACAGGTCATATGAGGACAGAGAATATTCATTTTACAGCTGTAGAGACAATACCTAAGGAAAATAAGATAATTTTTCATTGAACTGGTAGAGCAATTGTTCAGGACGTCTCTAATGACTTTAGGTAATTTAAACAAAGGCCACAAGCAGACAAGATATCTAATATATAAAAAATATCTAATATATAACACCAACTTACTTCATTTTTAATTTTTAGCCCCTCTGGCTAAAAACTTTGAATGAAGTTGGCAAACGTAAACAAACACTCACTGTTGCTTTAAGAAATGTCGTCATCGGGTCTGCGCCAGCCCCCCACGTTCATGACGTCCTCTCTACTCCCGGCATGCACGCTTCAAGTCCAATTATTGCTAATGGCGGGTATTTGTACGAAACATGCGCGTAGTAAGCTACTGTACATCACCTTTTTGCACTATTAATGCAGCGGATAGTAGATTTTTATTCAATTCGCTATTCCACTTTCATTGCGGAGGGAAAACAGAGCCAGAAGCTGATTATACGACTTGAAGAAGACCCCGTAACTATGTATCATGAGGCAGCTCTTTTTACTATACTGTAACTAAACTGAAACTACATAGGAAGGCAGCTTTTGTTTGAATGTGAATAACTTTATTTTTAGCCTTAGCACGCGTAACGGTGGTTTACGCGGTTTTATAATAGTTGGATGGTAGTCAAGAGAGCACATTGACCACATTAAATATAGGAAATCTGGCGCTGAGCGGAAATGAAAGCGTCACGTTATTTTCGATCAATAGTATTACTATTATTGGTCTTCGCTATAAATGTCCAGTGTAGCTCGAAATTAAACATCCCCAAAGTATTGTTGCCTTTAGCCAGAAGCACACGGATTAACTTTACGCTTGAAACAACGGATGGCTGCTACAGATGGTGAGTATAATAAAACATTAAAAAAAAAAAAAAAAGCTCGAAGTTAAGTTTGCCTCCATGAAACAGAAGCTGGGGCTGTGTGGGGACAGTGGAAGGCGTGTCATGTTACAAGACTGAGCAAATGGTCAATTGCACTGGTCTCTGCACAGCATGTGTATAATTATCACCAAGTTCTACGAGTTTAGGAAGACGTTTAGCTACATTTTTTGTTTGCACTTCATGTCAAGTCAAGGGTTTGCAGTGTGGATGTTTTCAGAGTTTACTCTAGCTTTTCTAATTGCTTTTTTAGGAGGACATCCTTGTTGATTTTGGCAAAGCATCAACAATATTATGTAAAAATGTGCTGGTAAATATATTAATTTATATCGCTGTAAGATAACAGTTTTGAATAAAGTGCAGAAAAAATAACATTATTATACTTTTTTTGAGAGATTATACATCAAGTCTATTTTTTGCAGCAATTTTTGCAGCTTTTAGTAATTTCTTACCTTGGAGATATACTTGATATTGTACATTTGTATATCTTCCAAACAACAATTTCAATATTATCTTGTAGACAATATATTGCCCACCTCTACTATGTTTAATCTGCCGATTTGTGGTATGTACCCCATAATTATAGTCAATGCCCAACTGTAAATTACCAGGTTCTTCTACTGTTTTTAGATGTTTGTGATAATATAAGAATATTTATGCTGGGATCTGTTTCCACATGAAATAAGGAATTCGGCTCACTGTATTACCTGACAACTGCTAATAATATGTATTAAAAATGTGAACACAAGGAATTCAACATGATATTTTATTTCCGTTCAGGACGTCAACCAGACCAGAGGTTGCGAGCATCAAGGCTCTCGAAGAAGACACAAGCAGAGGATGCTCCAGGAAAGCTCTTCTGCAAGCGATGTCCACTCAGCCCTCAAGACTGACCAGCATCATTTTGGCAGAAGATGTCGGTAAGGAAACAGAAATTTGACCTAATCTCTACCCCATCCTCACACCAAGGCTGCATCTAAAATGGGGACAAAATAGCTCCTTCCTTATCCTTCCTCTTCCTTAACCTTTGAGAGTTATGTCATGGGTTTAACATTAAGGTCCCTCAGCAGTTAGGAACGGTGCCTCAGCTGCGCATTTGCACCGACCTTCCTCACTCAGCGGAAACAACGGGGGAAGTTACGTTGCCAACAGCTGTTTCAAAAACACTCAATTACCCACAATCCTACAAAAAATACTCCTCCTTCTACTGACCACCACTGACTTTAAACAGGTTGTCAACAGGTTTTCAATAAATGGCACTTTATAAACCTCACGAAAACATCACTGACTCTGGAAGTTTCAAACATGAGCCACAATAAATAGAAAAAAGATGATACTAAAAATCAGTTTTAGACTCACCTCTATCACATATAAAATCCACTGGACAAATATTTACCAAATCCTGTCTTTGGTTCATCATCGGAGCCACATTAAGGCACAGGGAGCTGCTCCGCATGTTATTATCGGCACATTCAGCACGTGGCTAATTTGCATATCAAATAGATATTCTAAACTAAAACAAAAGCAGTGAAACCGCTTGGTTTAGCAGAGCTCTTTACAGACTGAGGCTGCTCTGTGGAGGCTCTGGGCATTTATTTAGTCACTTTTATAAAGTTTGTCTTGTGCAGATCATTTTATTGAATTAAACACGTGTCTGTCAATCATAAACAGTGTCCTGCAGAGATCGGTAATTTGTGAAAACACTTGAGTGTTTCCGAAAAAGAGGACTGTGCAAAGGATTGTGGGATCATAGCTCCTGACGCAGATAAGGGACCATCAGAGAGTTCCTATGCTAAAGGAGCTACATAGGAAGCCTCACTGCTCCTTTCCTTGCTCCTTCCTAATTGAACTGGTGAATTTAAACGCTCCTTGTCATGGCGGTCGATGACTCACTTCCGGGTCAACAATAAGAAGAGGAAATTTCCTAGGCTCATTTCCCATTTTAGATGCAGCCCTATACTATTTAAGTTAGTTCAGTAATTCTGTCCTGTTTATTTTTAGTTTAGTTTCTTGACTGAAGTTTGAATGCTCCACACACACCTTGTTTTGTGATTCAATACCCTGCGTGTAATTCTAGTTTTTCCTTGTTATAGTTACCGGACAGGTGCTTCGTTGTGATGCTATTGTGGACATCATCAGCAAAATCCAGATTGTCTCAACAACAAGAGAACTGCACCTGGAAGACTCACCACTGGGTCTTCGGATTCATGCACTCGATTCAGAAGGTACATTAATGGAGATAATATGACTTAGTTCATTCAGAATGGTAGTTATTTCTGCTGAGAAGTAATTTAATTTCTGTTTTTCATAAACGTAACTCAACACATAGTATTTCTTTCATTTTAGGAAATACTTTCAGCACTCTGGCAGGTCTCGTTTTTGACTGGACTTTGGTGAAGGATGTTGGTACAAATGGATTCTCAGATTCATATAATTCACTAAGGTAGGCTTTTAACATAACTGAAATCCTAATGCAACCTTTTATTGGTGTTCATGTGCTATATGTGTTGTTTTTAGGGTACTTAAGTTCTCAGAATCCACCTACACTCCCCCATCATACATATCTGAAATGGAGCGTGTTGGAAAGCAGGGTGACATTATTCTAGTATCAGGACTGAAAACGGGCCATGCTAAATTGAAGGCCAAAATACAAGAATCATTGTACAAGGTAAGTTCAGTGACAATGTCTGTAATCAGTATTAACAATGGTTTTACATCAGTAAACAGGCAATTTTATGAAAAAATAAGGAAAGAAGATCTAATGCAAAGTGACAAAGAGGGACAGTCCCAAGAAAGTAAAATAATAAACATGAACCATTTTTTGGTCTTGGTTTTTTTATATTGTGTTAACTATGTTTTGGTAAAATGGGTTTTCTGACCTGCCATGCACTTTTAAAATAAATAGAAGGCAGTAAGATTGCACAATCATGAGAGCTAAATTTGAAAAGAAAGAAAGAAAGAAAGGGAGGCAACAAGGATTCTTAGTAGTTGCTGAGATCAGAAAAAATGTAATTATTTTGTATAACTTTATAATATTAAAAAAATCTGATCCAGACAGTCACTTGTTCGCATTCTATTAAATGCAATACATTTAGACTTAAACTTTTACTTTAAGTCCAATGATTTGAAAAATGTGGATGTGTGAATAGTGCAATAGTGTCTCGCATATTAATAGGGTGACTGCTTTCTGGTTTGATGTGGCAGGAAGCGGGCAGACTAGTTTCCCGCCGTAACCATGGTTTTTTGTGATACAGGATGTGGGTGCTGCGGAAGTGAGACTTTTGATTTTAGAGAACATCATGTTGAGCCCTGCCTATGATGTATACCTCCTCGTTGGGACCGCCATCCGATACAAAGTGCTGAAAATACGGCAGGGCACGATCACTGGTCTGTCTTGCTTTTTGACCTTCCCCGCTAATAACATTACAATCTTACGTGCAATGCAGCATATTGCCTGCTCCTGAACCCATATTTTCTCTTCTCGTCTTTTCCAGAGCTGGTAATGCCTTGTGATCAATATGAGTTGCACCTTGAGAACAGCGTGGTTGACTCTGAGGGAAATCCTGACGTTGCCGTAGCCAGTTTGGATCAGAGCAGTTCTAAAGTTACTGCAGTTCAGCTAGGACATGTCAACGTGGTGCTGGATCATAAGAGTATCCTTTTCACAAATGCTCAATTCTTTTTACCCTTAAGTACCCACTCGGCTACTTAAAAAAAAAAGTTTGATATTTTAGAACTGTTGGACTTAGGCGGACTAAGTAAACCTGTGAAGTAGTCAAAAGGGACACTTATTTTGGACAATTTTGTTGAAATTTTTTTCCTGAACGATATTAACCAAGGTCTTCGAATGCAAGGAGTGTCTCGCTTACCCAACAGCACCCTGTACGTTGTTGAACCTGGATATTTAGGTGCGTATTATGCATAAAAATGTAAATTCTACAGTGTATTTTTATGTTTAGCTGTTTGATTTGGAATTTGAACTCTTATTTTGCAGGCTTTAAAATTTATCCAGGTGATACTTGGATCCTTGAAACAGGCAGAGTGTATGACATTGCAATTGAAGTATTTGACAAGACTGGCAACAAAATTTATCTTTCTGATGTGAGTAGCTTTTTATACTATAGCTTTCAGTCTAACAAACCCTCCTGACTAAGTTTTCTTGTTGCTATTTTGCAGAATGTGCGTATTGACACTGTGTTCCCCGCGGATTACTTTGAAACTCTGGACTCATCACTGAACGGCTCATACCACCGCGTCAAAGCACTCAATGAGGGCTTAACTCTAATCGATGCAACTTTGAAAGCTGTTGTGGGAGATGTGAGTTTTTGTTTTTTCATCTGTTACGCTGAAAAAAACACAACGTTTTTAACTTCTTTTGTGTTTTCCTCCCAGAATGGCGAGGTTTTCACCCTCTCTAACCCCGTCCATAATGAGCAAGATGTGGAGATCTATAACCCTATAGTTTTGCATCCCGACATGCTCACATTTCCATGGCAGCCAAAGATTGGAGCTTATCAATACATAATAAAGGTATGAGAGTGGGTGGTGAGTGCTGCTAGGGTTGGGAATTGTCACGAAGTCAGGTGCTCTTCCAGGATCCAGAGAGACAACTCTAGTATTCCTAAGAAAAAGAAAGGGCCTGTTCGACCTGTTCTAGGTCTTTGTCAGCCCTGACGCGTTGGCGTTATAAACGTCTTTTTCTTTGGAACACAATAAAGGTAGTTCTCATTCATTACATTGGACAAACTCTTGCATTTGTGTCAGTGCTTATTAAACCCTACTCTTATAACTTACTGTTAGCATGAAAAATCTTTATGTAGGCAAATAAGTCTCTTAAAATATACCCAAAATCACAAAAAAGAAAAACCTGAATATTCAGAACAAATGCATGGTAATACCAGATAAAGAAAGTATTATGGATAATTCATAGCAATTATGTATTAGATGAATTAGATTAAACAATAACTTTGAACAGTATTTGATTTATTGCATTTGTGTATTTGTTGCAGGCTTCTGGAGGCAGCGGGAATTTCAGCTGGTCTTCCTCCAACAAGGCTGTGGCCACAGTGACTGTGAAGGGGCTGATGACGACTGTCAGTGACATCGGTTTGAGTGTGGTTTATGCTCACGATCTACGTAACCCGCTACACTTCGGCCAGATGAAGGTACGATGACGATGGGACGTGGACCAATATTTAATTGCCCCAAGTGTTCCTCTGGCACAGTACAGTTCATTTCGCTGCATTGTTAATGGCTATAACTTTTATTATGCAGTAACTCATTTTTGTACAAAGTAAATTAAAACTCGGGCTATAATATTCAGTCTTTCCCTGAGGTGACCTCCGCTAATGGTGTATATTGTAAGTGGGGAGATTCGGTGCCTATTTGTACCAATGTACTTCTCTCATCATTCAAGCAACTAACAGCCTTTTAGTTATTTTAAATGAAAGAAACTGTAATAATAGGACAGATATTAAATACCTTCTATCAAACATGCCAAATGCTCAAGTATACGTTGTTAATAAAAATTTTGACATTCCATTAACTCTTTTGACACATAATCCATTAGTGTAGTAATTGTCCTTTATATGTAAGCTGTTGAAGTCCATTTATAACTGATCTGTCATATTCTCTCCCTCAGGTGTATGTTGTGGAGCCGGTTGCCATGGATTTTGCTCCGTGCCCGGTAGAGGCCAGGATTGAGCACGTCCTAGAGCTGCCCCTGAGGATCATCGGACTGATCGAAGTCTCAGAGATGGAGAAGAAAGTGATGCTGAGCGACTGCTCCCACTTTGACCTGGAGGTTGAGGAGGATAACCAGGGGGTCTTCGAGCTGCTGGATGGTAAGGATTTGGTTAAACTATTAGAACTGTGTCGAATTACTGGCATTTACCTTTTTGTTAAATGTGTGTTAAAGACTTAGACAGACTTTATTGATCCACAAGGGAAATTGCATTGTCAGTAGCAAACAACAACAAAATAATAAAATGTGAATAAAGAATCAGAATATAGGTGCTCTGCGTATACATATCTGGGAATATGTACATATTTACAGGTATAAAATACAAAATGGGATACTAAATACTAAAGAATACAATGAATAGGTGTTCTTTGACTGTAACTTTAATACTACTAAATTAGCTGGAATAATCATAAAGTCTATTTTTGATTATCCCATTTCAACACCAAACACAATAGATTATGATAAAAGTATGTGAAATGTTATTGATTTTTGACGCTGCAAACCTTTCCCATTGAACTGGTATGATGGGCACCCCCAGTGTTCACTTCTAGGAACTGCAGCTAATAATAGAATAACTAGCTTGTATGTGATGGAAATATGCTTTGTACGTAATTGCATGCTTTTAAGAAGCATAATGTTTTTTTTCTTGCAGGGAGGTTGGCTCCGGGTCAGGACCACTGCAGTGGCGTGAGAGTGAAGGCTGTAGCTGCTGGATACACCATGCTCACAGTGAGCTATACGCACGGCAATGTCCATCTTAGCGCCAGAATCACCATCGCTGCGTACCTTCCATTAAAAGTGAGCACTTAGGTTTTGTCCTTTTGTCTTTGATGAGCAAGCACAGATTTAACCCATAAATCTTGTCATATGATTGCTGTTACAGGCCATAGATCCGGTCTCGGTGGCGGTGGTGACTCTGGGTTCTTCCAAGGACATGTTGTTAGAGGGAGGACCCTGGCCCTGGGTTTTGGAGCCATCAAAGTTCTTCTGTAACTTGACTTCTGAAAATGATGCTGCTGTGAGCCTCAGTCTCATTGGACCTCCCTTCTCCAGCTCCAAACAGCACTGGGTCAGAGTCACATGCAGAGCCCTGAGTGAACAGGTACAGCTTTATCCAAGTGTTCTCTAGTGGAAGTTTACTCCACAGCTTTCCACATAAAAGGCCTTTAGTGAAAAGGTACTCAACTGCTGATATTTGTTGTAGGTGCTGCAGGTGACTGTTGGGAACAAAGCCAGTGTGACTAATCCATTTCCCGCTGTGGAGCCGGCGGTGGTGAAGTTTGTCTGTGCTCCTCCGTCTCGTCTCACTCTGGTCCCAGTGTACGATAGTCCCCAGCTCGACTTCAGCTGCCCCCTGCTGCAGCAGAACAAACAAGTGGCGAGTCTCTCAACACACAATAGTAAAAAACAAAAAATACCTGGTGAGTGATGGATATTAACAGGTGTTTTGTGTATTATTTATTTGAAGGTCCCTGTTTCCAACTACCGTAACCCAGTTTTGGAGCTTGCTGCCTTTGATGATGAAGGAAGAAAGTTTGATAACTTTAGTTCTCTGAGCATGATTTGGGAATCGACTATGGTTTCCCTGGCTAGTATTGAGCCCAGTATGCCCATGGAGCTCCAGCTGATTGAGGAGGACAACAAGCAGAAGAAACTTCATGGTAATATATTTCCTGCATTTAAATGATTTTCATTAACTTCACATTACTAATAATATGTTTATTTACATCAGGACATCAGACTGTCCTTGTCCATCATCAGACTGGGATAGTTGCGATTACTGTGACAGCGTTGGGTTACCAGGATTCACATCTTGTAGCAGCTGAAGTATCTAGTCGTGTAAATAAATCACTACATTAATTTACTTTGATTCACAGTCTCAGAGCACAGTACTGATTTTTTCATTTTCTTGACAGTATGAACCTCTGACCCCTGTGTCTGCCACTCTGGAGCTACTGTTGGTTGAAGATGTGAAAGTTACTCCAAACACAGTAACGATCTATAACCACCCTGATGTGCGGGTACGACAGCTCTGTACTTTGTGTTCTGATGTTTTTGTCACAGAGTTAAATTATGAATATTAGTCTGGCTTTGATATCATTTGAACACTGTATTGCACTACTTTGTCTTTCAGATAAGTCTTGCTTTGCTGGAGGGCTCCGGGCACTTCTTTGTGAACACTAGTAGTAAAGGAATAGCCACTGTCACATTTCAGGAAGTTCAAAGAACTGCTGAGGTAATAAGTAACTTCAGTTTAAGGACGCTGACATCTTAGTCATAGATGTGTGGTGCAATGTAACTCCAGAAATGAACTTCTTCCTTCTGTATGACTACAGGTTGTGCCCCTCCACTCTGGGACAGTGAAGGTGATGGTCCATGACCTCTGCTTAGTGTTTCCAGCCCCCGTCAAATCTACAGTTCATGTGTCGGACATCTCGGAGGTTTATGTCAGAGTGGTGGACAAGGTCAGTTTCTCTTTATATGCAAATGTGAGTGAACAGAATAAATATTTGTTTCCACAGCATTAATTAATAATATCTAATTGACAGGTGGAGATTGGTAAATCTATACGAGCTTTTGTTAGAGTCTTGGATGAGAACAAGATGCCCTTCCCCATCACCTATTTCAAATATATGAGCCTCAAACTCAAAGCTGCTTCACAAGTTGTCTCTTTAAAGTAAGTGTTCATCATTTATTGGCTCTGCAATTACCTGTGGGAATGTGTGTAAAAGCTATTTTCTCTATAGGCATTTGGCTGAATCATCAGAAAAAGACACTGCTGTGTTCCTCGTGAAAGGTGTTTCCATTGGGCAGACCACACTGTCTGCTTCAGTTGTGGACAAAAATGAAAGAAAAATTGCATCTGCACCACAACCAATTGAAGTTAGTAGTCTTAATATCATCAATGGTAAAGGTTATGCTTGCCTGCAATTAATTAATTTTTGATGTATTTCGTAGGTATTTCCACCATTCAAACTTATCCCAAAGAAGATGACTTTGCTAATTGGAGCAATGATGCAGGTATTTCTGTCGACAGTTTTGATGTCTCCAACTTTATATCATATTTTGGTTTAAACTACTGTAATCATTTTCCTCATTTAATTCATCTGTTTATTTCAGATCACATCAGAGGGAGGACCGCAGCCTCAGTCCAACATTATTTTCTCTGTTTCCAATGAGAAGGTGGCTTCTGTTGGTGCTATTGGTCATGTCAAAGGTGCCACTGTAGGCAACGTCACTGTGACTGGGCTGGTTCAGGCGGTTGATGCTGAAACAGGGAAGCTTGTAGTTGTGTCTCAGGTAACTGCTGTTTACACTGAGTTTTGACGTTCATTAATCTTGATAATCATGAATCTGCCTTATGTTTGCAGGATCAAGTACTAGTTGAGGTTGTGCAGCTGACAGCAATTCGTATCAAAGCACCCATTACGAGGATGAAGACAGGAGCTCGGGTAGGTTTACTATTAGAAGTTTAGCACAACATCCAAAGTGCAATAGTCTAATCATGAAATGCTTTTCCTGACTTTGCAGATGCCTGTGTATGTGATTGGTCTGACCAGCAACCAGACTCCCTTTACCTTTGCTAATGCTGTACCAGGCCTCACCTTTCATTGGTCCACTACAAAGAGAGATATCCTGGATGTCCAGTCAAGACACACAGAGGTGCCCTTCATGATATTATACTTTTGACAAAGTGCTCCAATTGATCAGTAATAGTAGTAGCCTAGTTCACTTAAAGCCCATGGGGTTGGGATTGGCTCTGATCCATCTCAGCCAATCAAAATCCTGAAAAAATAATTTGATCGATCAGAGTGCCTCCTCTTTTGATAATGGACTATAAATTGTATTTTGTAGTTACACCCATCATATTAGCTGCAGTTCCACTTCAGGAAAAATCCTTTGGTTCATAGTATGATCAGCGAGTGTCTGCTTTGCTGCTGTCCCTGTTCGTGCATCCTCATCTCTGCTTTATTTGATTTGCTGCTGCTATTTTTAACATTCTCATAATGCTGTATTCTTCAGTCTAATGTGGAGCTCCAGTCAGAGCATAATTTTGGGATGAGAGTGACTGGAAAAACCAGAGGGCGGACTGGACTGAAGGTGGTTCTGAGGGTTCTGGACCCTAAGGCCAGACAGCTTGTGGACGCGTTACAAGAGCTCAAAGATGAGGTTCAGATACAGGTAAATTGACAATCAACACATAGAAATATGTTCAGTCTTTTAAAAAAAAAAATTTTTATCGAGTGCTTTTCTACAGGTACTCGTCATATTTATGACACAGTTTGTAAAGAGATTATGCTATCACATTTTTGCATTTAACACTAAAGACAACATTAAAGGCAAGTCACTGAGCTCTGAGCTAGCAGAAGTAGTCAGAAGTAAAGTGATTATTCTGCAGATGGTGGTGAATGCATTCAACTTCAAATTGCATCCAACGATGACACGTTGCTTTTGTGGAAACATCAAAGAATGATTAAGGCCTTTTAATAATTAGGGTTTCAAATTTTTGCTTTGAACAAGGTCTATGACAAGCTGCGCATGCTTAATCCTGAAGTGGAGATGGAAGAAATATTGATGGCACCAAACTCGGCCCTAAAGCTGCAAACTAACAGGTAAAGTACAATGTTTTTACACTTGTCTTGTGTATGAGTTTTATTATTGATGTCAACGTGTTTGAGAGACATACGTTTCTCCTCTTTTCCTAACAAATATGAGTTGTCCAACAGGGATGGCGTGGGTCATCTCTCCTACCAGATGCTAGATTTCCCTGACCAGGTTGTTATCGCACAAGTGGATGATAAAGGCTTCCTCTCCTCCTCCTCTGTTACCGGCCTCTCGTCTCTCCTGATCACTTCACAAGAGACCTTTGGTGTCAATCAAACTCTCATCCTGGCTGTCAAGGTCAGTGTGCAATCTGCCGCTTCCGAGATGTTTGATATAATGACTCGCTTCAGTCTTTTATTAGTGACAGGTCAATTGTTTACTGCCAGTTGTGTAAAAATGGTTCCTAGAAGTGCAATAATGTGTTCTCAAAGATTCTCAACATTCACAAGAGGGGAAAGCGGTGTAAAAGAAAAGACCTTATGTATGACGCAAATGACGCAACATGTGCATCATCTGGTTAAACGGAGGAGCACAGAAAGATGAAACAGATAAGCACAGTCCCAGGGTGTTTTGAGACCAAGAACCATTAACTGGAAGGCTAACGGCTTGATGGACCAATCTCCACTTCCAGCGTTGCGCACTTGAGTTACTTTGCCACGTCATCTCTTGTGAGGGACGAATGTTTTTTTTTTTATAATTACCTACTAAAACACAGATTTTCAGATTGTCTATTCAAAATATTTAAAGCCCTGACTTGTGTCTTGAGTTTCTTCTGACTGCTGTTTGTGCTGTAGGTGGTCCCTGTGTCTTACGTGCAGTTCATCGCCAGCCCAGCGCTGCCCATCGCCCCCAGAGACAAGCTGAGGGCGTTCCCTTTGGGAATGGTACTCACCTTCAGTGTCCAGTTTCACGCCAGCACCGGAGACACTCTGCACAGCTCCAACACGCGCCTCACCTTCGCCACTAACAGGTCTCCACACACCTCAGTCATTATAGCAGACTATTGTTGGTGCTGAATGTCACTGGCTCAGGCTCATTGTGTCATGTGAAGTCAAATGCCCCACCATCACACTGGAAAGAGGATTGTCATAATGTTCTGCAGTGAGTGGCTCTGTGTTCCATTATGATATTTGTTAATATCTGATTTTTCCAGATTTCAGAATTCAGTGTAGAATGAGGTACATTCCCTCTGTGCTGAGCTATACATAGAATGAAGGAACGCACGTCCAAGACCTTCTTGTTTTCAATCCATCCATTTTGAGATTTGAGCGATTTACTTGGCTAAAAAGTGTATGATCAAAAGCTGACTCTTTTAACTAAATCTCTGCTGCATCACACGTTGAGGATTAATGTCTGCAGAACAAGATGTATTTATGCCACTTTGAGTGAGAGGTCATTTTGCCAGCTCACACCATTAATTCACTCGGCTGTTCCTTCAGCCTCATTTCAGATGGAGCTGTTTCCACCTCAGTGCCTGAGCTAAATTAATGGGAGTGTTGGGCAGGAGCACAGTGGTCCCAATGAGGGACGCTCTCATCAGTCCACACAATAAATGATTCTATTAGCTTGTTCTCAGGTGCTGCTGACACAC
The DNA here is from genome assembly GCA_900303255.1 of Lesueurigobius sanzi. Taxonomy (NCBI): domain Eukaryota; kingdom Metazoa; phylum Chordata; class Actinopteri; order Gobiiformes; family Gobiidae; genus Lesueurigobius; species Lesueurigobius sanzi. The sequence continues at coordinate 35,492 of OMNZ01050841.1, forward strand.
TATTTTAAGAGGAAAATATCCAAATCACTGCAGTAAATTGCTCATAGTCTGGACTAAGGACGAGTCTGTGATTACATCCTTTTAGTCCCAAAGGAGTGAGTGAGCCATAATGTTCAAAATAAATAAAACAGTGGGAAAGTCCAGGGGGGAATCCAGGGGATTGAGATGCATTATTTTGGAAGAATTTCAGCATTTCAAGAAGACAGAACTGCGAAAACGACTAAACTGAAACAAGAAATCAGAGTCAAAATTTGCATTTGGTAATAATTTGATTGTGATTGTTTTTGTGTTGCTTCTAGCTGGTTTCCTACGGCGAATACCTGTATAAAGTCTGTCTCCTGATTCATGCTCTCATATTTTTGCCTGTATTTCCTGTAGAGAGGACCTGGTGCAGGTGGGTTTTGGAGCTGATAACCACACATTGACTGTCCGCACGGTGAACGTTGGACTCACGCTCCTCGCCGTGTGGGACAGTGAGAACCAGGGCGTGGCAGACTTCATCCCTCTGCCTGTGGAGCATGCCATCCTCCCTGACCAGGCCACAAAACTAGTGGTGGGAGATGTGGTCTGCTTCAGCGTCCCTCCTCTCAGCCCAGATGGTAATCATGTTTCTTTATGATAGCTAGTAAATGTATTATACATCAACTACACATTGGTTTGTTCTATTTTTATTCTTTTTGCAGATGTTCATGGCACTTGGAGCTCCTCTTCTAATGGCATCCTTCAGGTGGACCCCAAGAGTGGTGCAGCTGTTGCCAGAGACTCTGGGACAGTGACGGTGTACTATGAGATATCTGGTGTCTTGAAAACGTACAGAGAGGTATGTTCTGGTGTGATCTGCACTCTGCTGCATACCTCCCTCTCCTCTCAAAGTGCAATCTACTTCTGAACAAACTGGTTACTTTAAAATATGACTGAGGTTATTGAAGCTATCAATTGTTCCCGACGTTTAAAAGTTTTGTGTGCTTTGTGTGCTGCACATCTTAAATGTACAGCGTTTATTGATTGTAAACTAGCAGGGTAGTTGCTGTTTATATAATCAGTATTGCTCCCTCAAAGTGGAACGTACATAAACTCCTCCGTGTGAATAATTGGGATCTTGGAAATGTGCTTGGAAAGTCAGGAATTGGTTTGGGCCACAACTAGGGCTGGGTATCCATTTGATTCACGGTTCGATTCACGATTCACTTTGATTTTCAATTCAGTTAAGGATATCACACAGTACCAATTTTACTTGGATATATTGTAGACATTCTCAGAAGCACTTTTTTTATTATTATTATTCCACTAATATATCCTTCTATAAACATAAAAGGCTATAAACCTGACCTACTATATGCCATCTGTGTTTATTCTCCATGTTTCTGCATCTTTTAGAAAACCAAAGACTATATTTTTTGCACCAAATGTTACTTCATAGATTTGCTCATTTTTGCACAAATGTAGCCCCACACTTTTGCCCTCCATGTTCTGTTTAAACACAGAGGCAAAAGCAAAACCAGTTTTTACCTTGTACCGTTTTGAATCCCAGTGCGATTTTGTAAAGTGTAGAGTTAGCAGTTTGGTAAAATGCTTACTTAGCCTTTCGGACAAGAATTTTCAACGTGACTTTACACCGCCCCCCCAGAAGCCTAGAAGAACATGGCTAGGCTCATTTTAAAGCCTGAACCCTCCTCTTCTGATCTATTTTGATTGATTTTTGTTTTTTTTAATCGATTCAAAACGATTCATCGATTTTTTTAAAACCCAGCCCTAACAACAACTAACGTGTTAAAATTCACACAGTCCCTCTTTCATTGTTTTCTAAATTCAGTATAGGGCTAAACATATTTGTTACCAATTTGAATTGTTAATGCAGGTGGTGGTGGAAGCCAGTACAAGAACAACGGCTACGGCTGAGAAAACACCAGTGAGGAGCGGAGAGGACACAAAGGTTTTCATTACCACTAGAGAAAAAGGAACCAACATAATTGGTAATAGTGAGGCTCTCATTATGTATAATTATATAATGTAATTACTTTATCTTTTGTCTCACATATCTTGCCTGTTTTATGGCAGGGACTTGTTCCTCTCCTCAAACTGAAGCCGTCTCTCAGCTGCGCCCTGAGACCTCTGTCAGCTGCCTCCTGAGCTTCACGAGTGACGCTGTCAGCTTCTCTCCAAATGATGTCTTCAAAGCACACACCAGCTTTGACTGCAGCATGGGTAAAGATCTTTTGTCTTCTTCACATTGTATTCCGTTCTACTAGCTTAGACTGGTGTTTTCTTGTGCATATTGTTTTGTAAAGAATTGGCAAGAAACTCTTGAAGTATAGAATAAAGGAAGCTTTGAAACGCGGCTTCCTTTGACTAAAGCGGTATCTGTCACTAATGACATTTGCTTTTGTGTAAAGTTAAATATCAGATCAAATGTTTTTTTTTAAGCGTTGCACTTTGTAAAAACACAATGAGGTTTAGTTTGTTAATCTCGTTTTTCTTCTTATATTTGCTTTGGTCTTAAACTCGAAAGAACAGAATTTATGCATATGCTCAAAGGGCCCAGAAAGTACCATTTATAAAGGTGTAATCAATACCTGTTTTGCTAGTGGAATGAATTCAGTCGGTGCCATAAAAAATGTCATGGTGATGTATTGGGCTGAAGAGGGTCCTTGTTGCCTGGTCTTATAATTGTGTTTGGGACTCCCAATTATTGGTTTTCCTCTGAGGACACTCTGAAATGTTTTCCTCTTAAACGTACTTTTAATCATTTACTTTTTCTGTGCAAAAGTTACACAATCACATCAAGTCCATTGACATATTGTTTTCCTCTTTGTAGGTGTGTACGTATGCTCCCTGACCTTGCAGCCAATGTCGGACCAGAAGAGAGGTGTGCTCAGCATGTCCCTGACTAATGTGCTGGTGAGAGCAGGGCTGGAGGGCAGTGTGTTCTCAGGGGAGCAGGTCAGCGCACAGCTACCTGTGGAGCCAGGCCTGTACTCTGACCAGACCGAGCTTCTGCTGTCCACCCTGCATCCATCTGCCGACTTTAAAATCTACGGTCCTGTGGCCGCCCTGTCCAATCTGGAGGTAGGATACAGGGGAATTCTCTGATTATGAACTTACTTTAGTGATTTAATTGGACATTGTGTACAGCAGGTTTAGAAAGTAAAATATATTGAATACTTCCTGAACCCACTGTACGCTGTATGTAATGCCTGAATTTGTACTCTTGCATGTCTACTCTAGGTGACGTCTTCATCTCCAGACATTTCTGTGAAAGAATCAGAGGTTCACCATGACTTTCCCAGTTTCATAAAGTATTCGGTGACCGCAGCAGAGTCCGCAGCTGCAGTTTCTGCCTCGGTTTCTCTAAGCAGCTCCTCATCGGGCCATCGCCTGGTCATCCCCATCACTGTGATGCACGTTGCTGATCCCAGTGCTGCTAAACAAGGTTAGGAAGTAATTATAGGTTGCTGCCTTAAGCCACGAGGTCATGTTAATTAAATGTAGCTTTGTCAGAAATGATTATGAATCTTTTGTTTAGAACTGCCTACTTTTCATACACGAAGTCTGTGGTGTACTATCTTATCAGTAGAGTTGTTCCAATACAATTGCTAGGAGCAGATTTTATGCCAATTCCATCAGGCTCAGGTGAACTAAATCACTGATGCCATGATTTATTATTAGTTATACCCAGCCTGACCAAAAGAAAGGTAGCCACCTTTAAGGCTTAAGTAAGAGCCTCCTGTTGCATAAATACAGCTTGTTCAGTAACACTGTACGCCCAAAGAATGAGATCAGCTGACTACCTGAACATCCTGAATGACCAGGGCCCAGTAATTCGAATAATCCACCAGGATTAAAGGTGGATTGGATTTTTTCCTAATCTGATCTGATATTGGGTATTTCAATAAAGCAGATGTTATCCTGAAGATACAAATTCTGATTGGTAAATCCAATCCTGCCTTTTCATCCGAAAAAATATATAATTTTTATGAGAGCTTCATAAAAATTAGATCCAAATCTGGATCATTTTGATCCTAAAAAGGATTGAAATGATACCACCTCAGAGGTGGATTTTAGGTTGATCTTGTGTTCTAGAAGGATGAATTTCACACTATTGTAGTCACAGAATTAAACCGCATTATATTGAGTAAATATCATCTGTTACTCTTGAAAATCGACTTTCCTATTGTTGTGACCATGCCCCAAACGTTCTCCAGCACATTCCAAAGACTCTCAATGGGGTTAAGATTTGGACTCTGGACTGGACCGGTGGTCAATCAATGTGTGAAAATGACATCTCACTCATTCAAGTGGTTCAGGATGAATGAGCCTTCTCCCATCATCATTACTAGATCTTGGTGAAAATGAATGCAACACCAGATGGAAATGAATCTTTTGACATTTGAAGCTTATTGAAACAATGCCACAGGGAATGCCTGCTGCAATCAAAGCTAAAGGGACCGCCTTTAGCTTTGATTGAAAACCTTTTTTTGTGGCAACTTTTTTTTTTCCAGGCAGTCTAGTACCAAAGTACCAACACGATTCAAGCCTCTACTATTTAATGTGTGTGGCCAATGCTAATGCCAAGAGTAGCCTAAATACTGACCGACTAAAACCTAATAATCACAATGAAAGAGTGTGACCTCTTTAATGCTTCTTAATCTTAGAGATTGGGAGCAGAACTTTTGCAAAATTGAGTAGCAATATGACTTGTGCATAAAGACTTTGTTGATTTTGCGTATTTAATTATGTACTTTTTGGCTTGCCATATTGTTACAGTATTTCTGTTGTTTATATTTACAAATTACACCGCTTGTTATCAGAGTGGTACTGGCTACACTATGCCTTGGTATCAGATCAGTTTGAAAAGAAAAGTAAAAGTGTCTCATTAAATGCCCAAATTGGTCAAAACACTGTAATCACTACATTTAAGCAATGGATTGATCACTTTTTTGTATAAATGGGGTGAAAAATTGGGATTCAACTGATCTACCAACTTGAGAACTATTGGACACTGTGTATTGGACGAGCATCAAAGCGTCTCAATCGTTACTTGAATCGAGTTGTAGTGTTCACAATAAGAAGTGTCATCAGAAAACCATTTGAAGTCCAGAAGTTATCTGTTGCAAGCCCTTGTTATCCCAGTGCGCCTCGTCTCGCATTAGTGAGTGCAGTCGGTACAGTGTTTGACAGGCTGTTGTTTGATCCACTGCACCCTCAGCAGCTGCTCCTCTGGTCGGGAGTTTCGAGGGGGGCTCGTCTCTGCACAGCTTTATCAACTGCTACCAGATGATGTTCTTCACCCTGTTCGCTCTCCTCGCTGGTACCGCCATCATCATCATTGGTAGGTTACTTTTCTTGGCGTGCAAGGTGTATTTTCTTGCATATTTATTTCCTCAACTGGAGAATGTTATGTGTTTGTAATTTTTTTCCGTACCTTATCGAAATAATCTCACTTGCAATATGTCTAACACTATTACAATTTGGTTTTGCAGTCCTCCACACAGCCTTTACACCAAGAGACCAGGCATATCATCCAGCTTTTATCCAGAGAAGCCCTCCAGTAATGGGTAAGGAATTGGATTGTTCTCGCAATAAAAAGACCTTTGAAAGAATTAAGAAACTGTCACAACAGCAAACACTGCACAAAATGGAAAATGCACTGAGACATGTTTTGTCTAATGAAACCCCATTGGTTTTAATAAGAAAAGCGATCCATCATGCAGCTGGAACCTGCAGAACGGTCGCACAAGCATTTAGTTACGCCTAAACTCACACTCAGGAATATCTTCGTAATTATAGATTAAATCTCATTTGATGTGAAATTGAAATTTAAAAATGATTCGAGGTGAAGCGATTGCCGAAACCATTTGTCAAAATTAAGGAAGTGCGTTTGTCTTTAAAAGCAATTAATCAGTGTTTCCAAACCCAATCAGGCTTTTTACCTTCTTAGTTTGCTACACTTTTGCACCCAGAGTTGGCAAAAGATTGTCTCTAAACTATAGATATTTAGAGCAGGTATCCATTCTTTGCTATCTGTTCCTCCTCCACTGACATAGACATTCCTTGGTTTACACCAGACTTAGATTACACAAACTTTTCATTTCATGTTGAAAATTGCATTACATTTTGGACAGTTTTTAGCAATCATGTGCTCCTTGAAGTTGTGGATGATAGTCACAGACCCCTTACACACAAAAAAAAAATAATGGCCATGTTTAGTCATATTATTCTCATGGTGGTTTTAAAGGAGACATAAATCTAAATCAACTTTTTCAGGCTTTTAACCATGTTATAATGTTGTTCCCTCGTCAAGAACAGACCTGGAGCAGTATTTCACTTCATTCACGCAGTTTTAAATGAATCCTGTTTCTGTTGGTCCATATTGACTTCTGCAGCGCTTGGTTTTCTACTTCCTGGAACAATTATGTCATTGTTCAAACCCCCAAACTGTCCTCCACATTTTTAAAGCCAATGATCCAATATTGGATCAGTTCTGAGCCGTTCTGTCTCAGAGCGTGGACATAGAAACTCAGAAATTCGTGGACATAAAAATTAAACATTTATATACATTGTATGAGTTTTAGTACTTTTCATGCATTTCTGTGACAGTGGCCCAAAAAAGTTGTGAAATGTGCTTATAAACTCATGTCTATGAAGAAATGGGATTTTAGAAATGTGTTACGAAAGTTAGGATAGTTTTTGGACCACATGTATCAATTTAATTTACTCTCTCCTTCTTTCATTATTTCAAAAGTATAGTGCCGTTAAATCAAAGCTAATTGTTTTATTTTTACCATGTGATTCCCCCTGTTGCCTGTATGGGGCGATTCAGGCCAAATCCTCATCAGCCATTAGGAACATCTGTCATCTTCACTCTAGGCATTATTTAAATGTATAAAATGTAAAATATCAATGCACAGACATCCTAATGAAAGATTTTAAGCCTGTTTGATTTAGATGCATGATATGTCCATTTTAGAGTCTCGGTGTCAAAATTTTAATTTGAAGATTATCATTGGATTATTTTCCCCAAAAACTTTCTTCACATGCCCTCTCACCTACCCCTGGGTTTGGCCATACCACTGCTTTAGGATAATAATATGGATGTTATTGCACTTAAAATGAGAGAGTAAATCATTTAATCATTTAATAAGAGTTTTCTTTTCTGATTTTAAGTGAGTAAATGCTTCTTCCACTGGCAGACTCTTTTTACTTGACAAGTCAGAAATACTCAATTTATATCAAATATTCTTAATTTGAGAAATCATCAAGATATCATATTCATGTCATATGTCGTAATCAGACTCCGGTTGTGGACCTATCCTTTCTCATGAGGACAATATTGAAAGAAATGCTCCATGGGAAAGTTTTGCGACGCACTTTTCATAATGGTATGGTATACTTTATTGTCCCTCAAATGGGGAAATGTGTCTTGGCTACACGGTGCTGCTTTGTACATCCACACAAACAGTCAAACACACAAGGTAACAATAAAATGTTACAGGAATAATAAAATAACAATGAAATGTTCCTACGCATTCTTATTTACAAACCGTATGGACGACGGAGGATAATCCGGTTTTAAATTTTAGTAGTTTGACACCGTCTCCAATGATTTGCAAATCCAAATCTCTGCTTTTCCAGGTTTGAACACATCGACGGCAAACTCCTTCAATAATTCGATCCCGAGGTACGACGTGAACCGGAGTCCCAGGGCGCGCCTCTTCTCTCCCGACTACAAGTCCTGATGCAGCGCTCTGTGATGGGCCTGTAGTACTTTTGTTGTGCCTCTCTCTCTCAGGACAAGTGCTTTGTGTCGTGTAACTGAACTCGATGAACACCATAGTGACTAATGCTTGGTACATATGCACATAAGCAAAAGAATTGTAAAATATTATGGCTGCATTTGCTTATTTTGAAGTTGCTTGGCCTGGCTGCACCTTTTCAGAGTCATTTTAATGTTCCAAGAGTCTGAAAAGCTATCACTCATTTTGCTTCAAGTGGCTGCTTTTGATTTTTGTGTGTTTTCAGATGTGAACTTTGGTAACAACCACATGCATTCTCTAAGCAAACATTACCTCTGTATTTAGGACAGTATAGCCCTTTGTTAGGCTAAAAGGTCCAATTAATCCAATACATTGTGACAAATCCTACAAATGTGCAGAAACTAAATTGGAAAATGTTTTTTTGTTGTTGTTTTTTTTCCTCTTTTTGGGGCATTTTGGTAAAAGACCATCACTGAATTTCAATATACTTACTGATTTAACCAATGTGAACTACTTTGCATGTGAAAGTTTAAATTTAACCTGGACATTTCTCTTTTCAAAGCTGTGTTTCGCGGTGTGTGTTTATTAAGCCACGATGTCCAGGGAAGGATTACTGTAGCTCTGAACCGCAGGGACACGAGTGGAGTGTGACTTGACTTTCAATGACTGCGTTCGATGATGCCACTCGGAGGATAATTTGTCAAGAATTTGTATTTATTTGTGTTGGAAAATGAGAAGATGAAGGTGTTTTTTTTTGTTTCTTTGAATCAGCCATGTGTACAGCTCATACCAGTTTTTGCGTGTTTGTATAAAGTTACTTTTGCTATATTAAAAGGTTTTATTCTTTAATGTTGTGAGTGAAATACTTTTTCAGTTACATCAACTCGAAGATTAGAAAGATGGATATTCGTGATTCTGCCAAATGCAGCATGTAAATTTCAATATTGGGGCTGTGCGATGGCAGAAATAAATCTTATATTGAGCCACATAGATTTGATTTCAGCTTCTTCCCACAGGCAAATGCTATAACTTAATTGTGATTCATGCATGCAAATGCCTCACCTTTTATAAACATGTTATTGTGTAGACTGCTCCTTACAGAGAGCTCCTCTTAACTAAAAGCACAGACCCCATGCTCAAGTTAGAATTGTTTGTTTATTGAAAGGATCCCCTTTCATGCTGTCACTATTCTTCCTGGGGTCCAACAAAACTGATACAATATAATTTACATATAGACACAATATAAACAATTTACATATAGACACAATATAAACAATTTACATATAGACATAATATAGACAATGTACATCTCAAAGTACACCAAATCAGACTTCAAAATCATGTCCATCTTTCAAAGGCCTTTGTGTCCAGTTTGTGTTTCATATCCAGGTCTCAGTCCCCACATCTAAGTTTTATCTCCGGATTTAGTGGTCAAGTTCAGGTCGAACATCTTGTCATACACCTTTAATACAGAACCCTAAACCATCCATCATCACTAAAGCACTCATCTGTCCGCTCCTTACAGACACGATTTAACCGTTTAGTTTCAGTACTGTTCACATAGCAAAATGTGTTTTAATTGTCATACAGAACAGTTCATTCATATTAATATATAAAAATCTAAATTGTCTAGATCAGGGATGTCCAAACCTTTTTTTGTATAATAATTAAGTTCATATGGCATTCAGAGACATTTCAGACTTTCAATTGGGCACATTCAGGGCCGCCTTATCCAACGGGCTAGCAGGGGCTGGAGCCCAGGGGCCTATCACAGTCAAGGGCCTATCAGAATTAAGGAAAAAAACAAAACAAAAAAAGTAAGTATCTAGCCCATTCCTGTCAGGAGTTATGACATATCAAAGAAATAATTAAAATACTCAATCCAGCCATTAGGGGGCAGCCAAGATTATTTAAAAAGGAAGAAATTCCACGCCTGTCCAGCAGAGGGCACTGACACTGTGTTATGGCCACACCGCCTTTGCTCTGCAGGATCCTGTCAGATTTCTGTAGTAGCCCCGCCCACCTGGCCCAGAGGCCTATCAGATTGAATTCCACATTATACTGTCATTTGTTTGTTTTACCTGTCAATCACGTTATTGCTATGATTTCTCATAGCATCATTGATACTAATACAAATTCGAGCCAATCCAAGTTCAGAGAAACTTCAGGTAACTTATGTACGCATCTATTCACTTATCATAGTTCTGGATGGCGACTTGTACAGCGAGACAGAAATGTCAGGGAAGAAAAAGTTCAAAAGCGGTGCACAGAAGAGAAAGGCGCAAAAGGAGAAAGAGTGTGGCGATAAAGAGCTGATGAGCCACATGCCTAAGCTGACAGGCTTTTTTAAACCAACAAGCTCAACCAGAGGTGGAACTGCGGACAAAGGCAGCTCCATTTTGTGGGATTTAGGGTTAGGGTTGGTGCTGAGGGGGGGCCTACAATCCTGGGTAAGCCCCGGGGCCTACGGGTGCATTAAGGTGGCCCTGGGTGCATTTACCAGAGATTTTAACCATGGAATCACACATTTAGGCTTGGAAGCATAAAGCGGCCGTCTCACACTAAAATGTAAGATATTGAGGCTAAAATTGTCTAAGAATAATTCATCTAGAACAATTAAACTTGCAGTAAAAGGTACCATCTCGGGCCAACCATGATTATTCTGCAGGGCTACAGTTTTGGCACCCCTGCTAGATTTCCTTTCTCCAAAAACATACCTGGTCTGTGTGCCCTGTCTAATGGCCAAAATAAACGGATAAATCTCTGGGCATCTGTAAAACCCAGAGGTGAAAAAGAGCCGGTGAATGAATGGTTATGCAAAGTGTTATCTCATTGTTATACCCTGCTTTTAACCTTATCTTTGTTGTGCTTTGCAGAAATCTCGTCCCTGGCTGAACTTCTGTTTATCACCAACCTCTATATAGTGCTGTGTGTTGATACAGTTTGCAATAATAAAAAAAAAAGAAAGAAAGAACAAGCGATATCCAACTCCCCGAGGATGTGTAAAGACAGGGGACCCATCTGCCACCTCCCCTGTATACGACTGTCACACTTCACTAAAGGTACATTCATAACTTCCCTCTGTACCTGAGTGATTCTGAGAATATAGGCTCTGCTTTGTTGTTCCAAAATCACCACAACGTAAGAAAATCTTTTGAGTTTGTTGCGCCGTGGAAAGTATGTTTACTGAAACCCACAAAAGCCCACAAGCCTTTAGCGCCACATGAAGAATAATCCTAAGTGGGACATGCACAGAACAAGCTATAATCTTTGCATTATTCTCCTGCAGTGCTTTATTTCTCAGAGGGTGGCTCGGCTTCTGCTCACAGCCCTGAGGTGTTTATGGGGAAAAGCAGGAGTTGTGTAGCTCTCTGTGTGGTCACAACAGCAGCTCAGGGGTACAATGAAGACCGGGCTGGGAAGCAAACTAACTTAAGGGTGCAAGACAATGTCATATCTGTGAGCTGTGTTGAGGAATGCCTGATATTAACAGCAGCTGCAACATTTTATACAACTCTATGGCCGTGGATTAACTTTGTGTTGCGTTTAACATTTTGTACACCAATGTCATCACAGTGGCTTTTATTTCAGGAGGCCGCAGAACCGTTTTCAGTGGGTTGCAAGCCATGCCCAGACAAAAAGCCTAGAAATACAGTATGTCTGTAAAAAATACTTAAAAGCACTATACCTGATTTTTTTCATTCCTAACTTTCCTAACGAATCTAAAAATAATCCCATTTCTTTATAGATATGAGTTCATAAGCATATTTTACAACTTGCAGGGTCACTTTTTAGGCTCGCTGTCACAGAAATGTCTGCAAACTCATGAAATGGACAAAAACGCTTTACATCTTGAGGCACAGTATTATTTACAGAAATACGTATATGTGGTTACAATATACTAACGGAGGACAAATCATTGAATTTCACCACTCGGGTATAGTGCCTTAAGTAGTAGTCTAGTTTTTAGTTGAGCCACGGCCTGTTTCTTTGTGTGATGGTGGGTTTGGTTCTCAGTCGTACAGGAGTTGTCCAGCGTAGGCCAAGATTCTTCAGTCTTAACCTGTACTCTGGAGTTGAAGCGTTGGACGTTTCGAACTTAGTCCAAAGACGTGTTTAAGTCTTTATTCGCTGAGGAAGATCTTTGGACTAAGATCGAAACGTCCGACACTTCAACTACAGAGTACAGATGAAGACTGAAGAATCTTGGCCCTGTTGAAGTTTAGCATTTTCAAATTTAAAAGCTATAATGCACAGAAGTGCGCAGCAAACACTTAATCAAACCACTACTTTTAGAATTGTAGATGGATTATTCTCGACTGCTGGGTTGGTGCAGGTCGCAGAACCCAGAAAACGTTTTCAAAATGGTAATAAAAATAATGAAGCATTTGTCTTTTGCATTAGCGCCTTTCCAGACACTCAAAGTCTATTTACAATTTTGTGCAATAGACTGAAGGAAGCAAGGCTGCCAATTTGTGCCGACCTTCACCTCATGCTACGTTCATCCACATTTCAATATTTTTCAACTGAAAAAGAAGCCTAGAAACACTACCTAGGTCTGTTAAAATGACTGTTGCTGTCACATTATTATGAGGTTAGGTATTTAATCTTATTTTCTGCCCACTCATCAATCAATATGTGCGGAAAATACTACATTTTACATAATATACTGTACAACAAATCCAATTCTTAGTTGAGCCACGGCCTGTTTCTTTGTGATGTTGGTTCCCAGCACTGCACCAGTTCACAACCACTGGCTTAGTTAGGGGACGTTAGTTTGTTGTTTTACATTTTCAAATTGAACAGTTATAATCCACAGAGGAGCACAACAAACACTTAATCAAACCACTACTTTTAGAATTGAAGAGATCATTTGCAGAATCAGATCAGTGCCATTTACAAAAATCAGCATTTGCTTGTGATTTTCCCTTTAATGACCAGACCTGTATTAGTGGATCAGACATATTTTAAGTTACTTGTTCTTGATCAAATTAATTCAACTTTAGTTTTACTTGTGTCACTTGTAGAGTAAGGTGATAATTCAAAACGGAGATATCTGCTTTTGCAAATGAACTCTTCAATTGTAGTTATTCAATAATTTTGAAATAAAAGATAAACTAGAGAAAATAATTCATGAATGGGTTTATTTTGATGATGTAAGCTAAATTAATATGAGCAAAAGTAAAAACCAAAAACATCTTTTTCAAAACTAGTTTACCATGAACATGAACAACACGGAGTGGGATTCCACATACAGTGTTGGGGAGAATACTTTGAAATTGTATTCAGTTACAGAATACTGAATACTTGTCTTAAAATGTATTTTGTAACGTATTCAGTTACTTTGCCCAGTCAGAGTACTGTATTCTGAATACTTAGAATACTTTCACCGTGATTTGCAGTATGTTTTTGTATAAATATGATGAAAGATTAAAAATATGTAACAACACTTTTACACCAACTGTTGTCTGTCTCATCTTTCTCTCTCTTCTTTCTTTCTCTCTCTCTCTCCCTCCCTCTCTGTCTCTCTCCCTTGCTATCTCCTTCCTCTCTCTCCCTCTCTCCTTCCCCTCTCTTTGTCTCTCTTCTTTCTCTCGCCTTCCTCTCTCTCTGTCTCTCTTCTTCCTCTCTCTCTCCCTCTCTCCTTCCCCTCTCTTTGTCTCTCTTCTTTGTCTCTCTTTCCTCTCTCTCTGTCTCTCTTCTTCCTCTCTCTCCTTCCTCTCCCTCTCTCCTTCCCCTCTCTCTGTCTCTTTCCTTCCCCTCTCTCTCCTTCCTCTCCCTCTTGCCATCCCCTCTCTTTGTCTCTCTCCTTCCTCTCTCCCTCTCTGTATTCCTTTGGTATTTGAAAAGTAACTGTATTC
>OMNZ01050850.1:3667-20199 GCA_900303255.1 Lesueurigobius sanzi
AGTGATGTAGGCAAAGTAGCGGCAATGTGCCAGTGCCACTGGACACCGCTGCGTTAAGGCGCACGGCGCTTGGATGGCCATGGATAGCCGCCGGCTACCCACCGCACACGATATCGTGAACAAATTGACTGGCGAATCATCACTGCGGGCAATGAGAATAGATTAACGGCGATATTTTTTTATCGCACGATAAGAGTCTCACGTTAACGCAGCACGATAACGCCGATAACGGCCCACCACTAATTTTATCACAAGTTCAAAGGTCACGAGAATGGTCTTGTCATGAGAAGTTAAATGTAGCAACAACAGCTACAATGAATTTGGGACTCCTTCATTAGTTTAACAAAGTCAGAGGATGTCTTGCCCTGAAAAAGGTTCTTCAAATTAAAAAATGTCACTTTACTTGTGGAGTAATAAGCATACTGTCTGAGAGCTGGTCGGCGGTGCCTTTCAGTGTTTAGTGTAAAGGCGCGCATCACTGAAAAATGTATGACAGCAAATTACAGTAAGTTGCCCAACCATTGTTTATTAGGGGTGTTTTGTAAATCCTCATTATGCAACAGCTTTGGGAGAAGCTGTTTAAGCATCTCATAAATGTCAATCAAGTTTACGTTATGCTTTGTTAGACACAGTCCATTGATTACGATTCCAGTCAAATCTGCTGAGACATATACAGTACATGCAACATATTGATCCTAGATTAGAATAAGTTTTGGTATACTTAATTGCAAATCGGTGCTGAAGTAGTTTGGCCTGTAGCAAATGATCAACAACTGAGAATAATTTTAGTGGTATGTAAAATAATTATTTTCAGTCGGTGTTGTGGCTAACTCCATGACAAGCTAAGCTGCGAACAATCAGTAAAGAAATATGAAATACTATATCATGGTAAGGATTAGGTTGTATTCATTTGGTGTTAAATACATAAGGCAGGGCAATATGGGCAAAAATGTATTATGATATCAATACACTTGGCAATATTATTTACACCTGACAAAGTACTTCAGAAACACAGCCTTTAGTTTAGCGTACTGGGTAAATTCATGTAAAGAGATTTGATTATTTTTATCTAAGTCAGGTATGGGCAAACTTTCTGATGCAAGGGCTACATTGGGTTTTTGAACTGGGCAGGTGGGCCCACACACAGTACATACAGTAGAGTCGTGGACATTTAAAACAAGTCCAATTATCAAATAAATCTCCTAAATACATTATCAAAAGCAACAAAATAGCTACAGGTATGAATCATCTTTCTTTATGTCAGAGAAAGCATTATGTCCACCCTTATTAACCAATGCGCATCAGGCTTGTTCATGCTTTGCGGGCCGGATTGAAGGACTAGGCGGGCCGCATTTGGCCCCTGGGCCTTAGTTTGCCCATCTGGTAAGTACTGTATTTTCCGGACTATAAGTCGCACATTTTCTCATAGTTTGGCTGGTCCTGTGACTTATACTCAGGTGCGACTTAGATATTAATTGATATGATTCGTTAACATACCAGGCACCTATTCAGTTTGTTGTTCTCTATTCTATTGTTATTTTTATAACTTGCCTTTCAAGATGAAATGTCTGTTATTGGTTTCAAATTTTGTAAAATCAATTTCCCCCCAAAAATGCGACTTATATATGTTTTTTTCTTCTTCATTATGCATTTTTTGGCTGGTGCGACTTGCACAGTAAGTAAGTACATTTTATTTATATAGCACCTTTCACAGACAAAAGCCACAAAGTGCTTCACAACACGGCTTAAAACTACAATTGCCTGATCTAATTTCACCTAAATCTGTGGGTCTGGCTTCATCTGAAAGATAAATGACAATAAAATGTTATTGCTCGCATCTGCATCTCACTAATCACAGTAAACTGCTCCCTTTACGTGAAAATGTTTTCTCTGCGTCTGTGTGCGCTCCAAAATCAGCTGAAATTGCGTCTACCACGGTAATACAAATGTACTACGGTATCCAAAAATTATACCAGTATAACGGTGTACGATATTACATGGCCCAGGCCTATCAATACATAACATACAATTTATTGCGCCCACTGAAGTGACCCAGGATCCGTCAAAATATGTTTTTTCTTCCTTGAATGAAAAAACACATTACCTCATTCTCTCAGCATCATCCGTTGCTTTTCCAAACACCACATCCTTTTCCAATTTTAACCACAGGGCCTGATTTAAAGTATAATCTTATCTTACACTTGATTTGCACCTGATTTACCTTTAGAAACTGTGCTTATTATTATCAGAGTTTAAAATGAGTTTAAAGGCACTATACCTGATTATATTTTGTTACACATAATGAAAGGGAAAGTGGTTGATAGCAGGGTCACATTTTAGAGTCACTGTCACAGAAATGCAAGAAAAGTAGCCTGTAAACTCATGAAATTGACAAAAAGGCACAGTATAATTTCCACAAATTACTGAGTTTACAATATACTAAAATAGGGCAAAACTAATTTCATTCCACTACTAGGAAAGAATAAGGTATAGTGCCTTTAATATGTGTTCAGAGGATGTGCAAATGCAAATTCACTTGCTTTCTGCTCCACTTTTTCACACATGCACAAACACTTAGTAATTCAAGCCCTTAGTTAGTCTATAAATGTGAAAACATACAGTATCGAAAGGTCCCATACATACAATAGGTATGGTAGTTGAAAGAAGTATGTTTTCCTCTTTCGGTAAATTGCGAAACTGAAAAGACATCTGCATCTACAATTACGAAGCATTGTTTTCACTCAAAAACTATCAGGCTTTTGTCTGTTCACATTATTGCGACAGTGACCCTGAAAAGTGACCCTGAAAGTTGTGAAAAGCTCCTCCCTGTGAAGAGGTGGAACGTTAGAAATGTGCTAGGAAAGTTAGGAATGAGTTTGGACGAAACTAAACAATTTAAACTTTACGAACAACGGGCCTCATTCACAAATATTTTCCTAAGAAAAAGTTCTTAAGTACAACTTAGGAAAAACTTAAGAAAGACTTAGGTCTGATTGACGAAGCATTCCTAAGAAGACAAAACTCTTCTTAAAGAGAGATGCCCCAATTTCATGAACGTGACTAAGAACACCACTCCTCTCATTATCAGGACATTTACATCATATTGACTATGTAAATACAAAGACACACCCTTTAATCTTCCATATATGGGCACGACCAGAGCATGAGGCAGTACTCCTGATCTCTCCTCTGATTACGACAGGTGTGACTCAGAGCAGCAACTAACGAGCTGCAGCCCTCAGCTGTGAAAGTCTACACTAACTATCTCTGCTCTATACCACCACCTCTGATCACTTTCATCATCTCAAAAAATATATTTTTAAGTGAAATAATTTTTAGAAAAATGTTACTCATGCTGTGAACGAGTGAGAATTTTTGGTTCCATTTTGACTGTGATAATATTCTAAAACTGCAGATTTTTTGTGCATAAGACTGTTCTTAGGATTTGTTCTTCCAGAAGAACTCATTCAGCTAAGAACAAATTTTGTGAATGTCAAAAATGTTCTTAAGTCGGCCTTAAGAACAAATTTGTGCGTAAGTTTGTTTAGTGAATGAGGCCCAATGAAAGCAAGTGGTGAAACTTATTGAAGTGCATGGCCTTTAATGAATACAGTGAGGTTAAACAAGGTCACTCATGTAAAGCCCTTATGTACTGTAAAATCAAACCACTAGTGTTGTTGGTGAGCAAGTTTCACACCGATTATTCCTAGCAACAAATAAGATAATGTGGTAATGGTCAATTTAAAGCATTGTGAAAACACTGTTGAATTAGGAACCTACTCGTACTGTATGTATCCGCTCCTGAAGTCACTTAATACTTTAACTTCTGATGCATAATGAAGTAGACATAAAGACCCAGGCAACTGACCTCAAAGAATTGCCTTTAAAGAATCAATCAGCAGTCATCTAGAATCAAATCAACGCACTATACACTTTTCCATATACAGTACGAGGACCGCAAGGCACTGAAGTCAGCCGCTTGCCGCCCGTGCAGCCGTCCTGGGGGGAACAAAATCTCTGACATTGCTCTCAGTGAATAATGTACTGCTCCAAAGAAGGTCACTGACTTAACCTATTGTGACATTTCGCCTGTGTACTCATGAAATACGCCACCCGTCAGTCTCGAAAATCAACATTTCATTAAAAAAATCCTGTTCACTTTTCATGCCCGAGGTCCAACGCGGTCCAATCAATATTTGTGAACATCCTTCACACACAGGCGGACAGGCGTCGTGAGGGGGAAAGGGGATATTTGCCACTTGAATAAAAGAAACCAGCCCACATATTGCCTTTAAAGCTGTTAAAAATTGAATAGTCCCTATTATTTGCTTGAGCAGAGTGCTTGTCTGCGTGCACTTGACAAAAGGATTTGCGTGTGTGGAGCCAGCGTTGCACAGAGGCAGCGGAAAGATTGTTTAGGCGGTGAGTAATGAATATAATTGAATAGTCGCAGCAATACAAATGATGCTCTGATAGGAAAATTGTGAAGTTTTATGAAAAGCTGTCAGGTTTGGGGATATTAAAGTGGCGTATTATGAAAAACTGATATGTTGTTTTATTGGATGGGAGCTAAGTCAGCAACAGCGGCATCTTTTTGTGATGTGAAAGCATTTTTACCAACTGTCTGCCACAAGATGAAAATGTGTGACAGCTTTTTTTTTACAGACTATTCAGTGTGTACAGTGTTGGGTAAAAGGTTTAGCAAAGTGTGACAAATGCTGTGCAGGCTTTACATACTGTATCTACATATATTTTGTGATATGGAAGAGATCTGCAAAGGGCCATGGATAACATGGGGTTCTTCTGTAACATCTGTTCAGTCATCAACTAATCTCCAGCCTCCAAGCATAATTGCCAAATTCAAATTGACTTAAAACATAACATGTGACACCTAAAGAAGGAAGTGTTTGGGGAGTATATAGAATGAAACAAAAATCTTAAGTCGGCCTAACAAAATTACTTAGGCAAGTAAGCTCGAGGCTATCAAAGTAGTTTTATGGCTTAATGTTGGATATCACTCACTCCCACTATTCAGGGGTATCGGTTATGTTACTTTTCCTGATATGCACACCATTTAAATGGAATTTTGTTATGTGCTACGGCAACGGTCCAACGCTTGAGACCCATAGGATAGGATCGCATGGTTGGATTTCAGCCACAGGGATATTTCCTCTTGTGGATGCCAGTCTGAGAACATTTTACTGTTCAGAGGACCCAAAGTATTCACCATACGGTTACAAAATAAGATAAGATAAGATAAGATAGTTCTTTATTGATCTCACAATGGAGAAATTCACTTGTCACAACAGCTCTTAGGACAGAATCACACAGGGGGGGTGCAAAAAGTCAGAAAATTTGCCATCAAAGAAGAAAATAAGTTTGTAAAAACAGGTAATAGTAATAATAATAATTAAAAATATATATATATAGTAATGTCTCTTAGCATCTCTCTCTAAAATATAGAGGATTGGTAGAAAAGAACCCACCCCTACACCCTCCCCACAAAGTTATCTCTTCGTGTGCATCAGGTGTTGGATAACTGTCACAAGGCGGCAGCTGCTTCCAACACAATGCCGCTTGTTTGAAGCTGCACCCCGCCAAAATAAGAGCCCAGCTGCATGCTCCGAGCCCCGTGATTGGGAGGCAAGTTCAAGTGTCCGTCTCTCCCTCAAAGACCCAACTGTTCGAGCATCATCCGTGTCAAGTGGCGGGACCTTGTCGCCCCGGCAACGGAAGCAAAGCTATTTTCAGCTTTGGGCACTCTGCCACCCCTCCAGGAGCCTTATGGTGGACAGAATGCACAGCGGAAATGGAGGAAACTGTACTTTTTAATGGCGTGACATCACACTGTGTTAAAAAGTTTGCTAAACTAGGAACAGGATGCTTTACTTATTGAGTTAAATCCTTGTAAACACCAGAATTTCGATGCTTGTAGGTCTATATTCCAAAGTTGCCACAACAGGTCACAAGTGCAGATAAGATTGCATCAGGAGTCATGTCTAAAACTTAGGTGAAAAAAGAATAACTATGAGCCTGAAAAAAATGGACCAATGGGAAGTTAGTGGCATGGCTTATATTGCATTTTGGCCTTGTTCACACTTTGTCCACTTGACCAAAATCCTGCTGCACGTCCTGGGGAAATATGATTGTTTCTTATATATGCATCTTTTTTTAAACAAATCTTGATATTTGTGTGTATTTGACCTTCTATGATGCTCCAGGGTCAACTGTTTTGGGGTTCCTGTAGATTTCTGATGCAAAAACCTAAAAACAATTGATCCTGGAGCATCATAGAGGCCGCTGTGATGGAGAGTAAAGGTGCCATTCCCCACCCACATACAGCCACTGGGTCACTAAAGGTTAAATACGCACAAATATCAAGAGTTTTCAGATAAAAAAGTTACAGTTATTTCATAGACGTTTGTGCAAACCGGGGCCATGCAGGATGTTTACGCACTGCACAAGAAAAGCATGTTTTTCCCAGCAGGTGCACCAGGGTTCTCTTCAAGTGGACCAAGTGTGAAACCACATCTGAGACTCTTTGATGAACACAAATCCACCTGCCTATTCACAGCTATGGCTATTCGGAGTCTCGTATTGGCATAAAACAGGCATGTCTTCGGACTGAGGGAAGGAGTTAGCAAATGCAGATCACACTGACAATATTGACCTTCCAAATAAGCAAGCAATAATACATGTAATTTTGCAGCATGTACTTGATAGAGTCACATCGCTGCTTGTTTTATAATGCCATTGGCTCAGGGTCGAGATTTTCATTATGCGAGGTGATTTAATCCTTAATGGAAATGTCTTTTAAATGCCTTTAATACTGAAAATCGTAACTGCCTTATTTTACTAGGAGCGCTGCCTGGTTGAGTCATGCGACCACTAACTGTCCCTAGAAGACCTTGGTTATTATTAAATGCAAATGGAAAAGGACCTTGTGACTGTGACTTTTGTGTCCTCACAGAGAGATGAAGTTTGACTCGAGGGTGCACTGCTAGTGCTGAACTCCAGTGTCTTGCTCAGGGGTAAGCACTCCAGCCTCGATGACGCAACCAAGAAACAACCTTTGACCCTCCTCTCGCGGGCCCAACGTCTCACATCTGATATCGCAGGCCAATTTCGTCGCATTACGCCTCAATGAAGTGTGCTACACTCTGGAGAGGTTCCCCGACTTCTCATTAAAGCATCCAAGTCCCAAGTCAAGGCTATAATTATAGACCCTATGCATCAATTACACTGCGATGTCACCCGTTTGATTGTTTGTTTCGCGGGGGTACTCAGGCCGGAGGCGGTGCTGAACGGACAGCTCCTAAACTGTTCATTGAGAGCAGAGGAGCAGAGAGGGAGAGGACCGGGGCAAAAACAGAGTGGTCCCAGCGGTATTTGTTTACAATGAGCCACAGCGTCCCAAAGGTGGCAGCGGGTACATAACAAGAGATGCACACACATACACACAAGCCGGGCGGAGAGAAGGAGAGACGGCGGAGACTGCAAGGGCTTCCTAATTGCTTTACAGCGACCAGTTTAAAGCTAACTACCTGAAACAAATAGGAAAAGACAGCGTGATTTGTCCAAGTCGATTTTTTTTTTTTTAACAGCAGCGACTTGAATGTGCAAATAAACTTCTCTACGCCAACTCAATTCACAAAGCAGCAGATGTTGTTTTAGTTCAGCAGTGACTAATGCAGTGCAAAAACAAAGCACAATTTTCACAAAAACAAATCCGTCTTACTTCTTTTTATTAACTTTTTTTTATTTGTTCTACTCAAAATTTACATCCTCTGGTTACATGAGTTTTGTTCTATTGTTAGCTATTTGGGCAGTATTTCAAATCTTCGGATAGTAAAAAGTGTAAACAAAAAGAACTGTATATCTTGAGGTAATGGTGGATAAGTAGTATTCATTTATAAACTTTAAATGCTTTCTGGTGCTATGGGTGATTTAGAATCTTCTGTCATAATATGGGCGGCTAATTATCAACAGTTCCAAAGATCAAGTTAATTAACATCATTTTTAAATCTTCCTGTGCTTATATTTAATATATAATATGTTAATATGCAATACTGTTGCAATACTGCAATACAGTTTTGGACAGAAAGTATAAATGTAACCCAAAATATTAATATTTTTATTATGGATTATATGGAAGAATCTGGAAGTTTACAGTCAGTAAACAGTTCAGGAGAGAATGTGTAGAAGTTCACCACACTGTAAGATGTTGAGAGCACAATGACATCATTTATTTTGTCGAGCTCTTTTCCTCTTTTCTCAACTCTCACACAAAAGGCTATGTATTCATCAGCCCATAGAGACAATGAAAATATGCAGAGGCTGCACTTACGAGTGCCATCGAAGCGTGTGGCGATAGTGTCCAGGAAGGTGTTCTGAGGGGCCAGCAGGCCCTTCATCACGGGCATCTTGACCCAAGAGTGTGCAGCCCTGCGCAGGCTGCAGGTCACACCATCCCAGTGGTCCCAGGTGCTCCAGGTACAGTCCACTAATGGTCACCGGGACGCACATTTAAAACACAGCCCCTCTCCACAGACGCCTCTCCCAAACACAATCCTGGTCCTGGGAAGACTAAAATAGCTCCAGAAACAGTGACGCCGAGGTTCATGAAGAGCAGTGAGAAACAGTTGTTGAGTCAACTTGCGCAGATCAGGTCCAGGTGACACCCAGGTCTGTCCCAGCAGCTGCTCCCTCTCACATTCACACAAGTTACACCTCACTCGTGCACGGACAGAACAGTGATGTGTCGCCTCGCTCTGCCTCAGTCCTCTGGAGCACAAGAGTTGTATCTTCTGCGCTGCCTTGCTCGCTACTGTCTCTCCACCCAATGAGAGGCGAGCTTCCCCTGTAGGGACCTGTTTTCATGTGTGGTACAGAGAGTGAGTGAAAGTGAGACGCGGGAGCTGGAGGATGGGAGCGAGGGAGGGAAGGAGGGAGGGCTGAGAGGAGGGGAGGATGCCCTGTGTGCAACTGACAGCACCATTACACCCTATAGTGCTACTATCAGCACATGGTCTTTGTGTGCATGTCTGCAAATCAAGGAAAGATGGATTACCATTGTGTTGGTCAATGCAGCCTATTGTGGATGCGTGAACCGATTGCCATTGTGTAGCGGACTTATGAGACTCTTGAGACAAAGTGAAGAATTAAATTTTCCTCTCATACCTGTAAGTAAAAAAATAAGGGCTTCATTATTTGGAATTCCTCAAGTGTCCAATCTGTGTTCATTCAGCCTTTGTTGATTCAGTGGTTGCCATATCCCCCGGAGAGAATTAAGTCTGAGGGATAAAAGGGGCTAAGAGCGGATTATAAGGATAAGCCTGGAGATGTTTTCATGAGAACTTGATGCTGAACACTCCACTAACACTATGTCTCAGCACAAACGTTGACCCTGGAAAGCTTATCTGTCATAGAATACCTCAACAACATAGCAGAAGTCCCATTGAATCATTGATCAGCATGTCCAAGTCTTGAATACAGAAATTGCATAGTCTTACTGATAACTTGTGATTGGTGATGCACTGTGTAGTCAGCATATCTGGCTTATCTTGCAGACTGTACATTATAACATGACAGCTTTGAACTAAGCATCTACTGTAAATTGGCTTCTTCGCCACTGGTCTCGCAAAGAAGAGAGATTTCACCGGGTTGTAAAGGTATTTCTTTATTGTCAGCGTGATTAATGTGGAGCTGGAGGACAGAAGGCACAATAACGGAAAAGGCTGTGGAGAAAAGCCCCGGAGGTACTGGGAAATACTTACATCGAGGCGCCATAGCCCACATATGAAGACTATAACTTGGATTCCTCTGCTTGCATTTTAATTGTATGGTAATGAAGTTCATGCCAGGATGTGAAAGTAGCCCACATGTGTTTTGCGTAGGCGTTTGTGATGTTAAAAAGTTGAGCACATTCAGTGGATGTGTGGGCGTTTCCTAAAGCTGTTTAAAAAATAGTCCACTACAGAATTTATCACGGGGGGAAAAAAAACATGATTTCGCAGGTGCCAGGTGCTTTGCTGATCAACCCGTAATTAGACATTTGGTGAACACTTAGTTGGTAATACTCTGTGGGGTTTGGTTGATTACATAGGCACAATTATCCCACACGCCACGCAACTCGGGTGAGGCCTATTTGGAAAGAAAAAGAGGGGGAAAGATGCAAGCATTGAAAGTAAAAGCGTGATGGTTTGGAGCGCATTGTCTGCCATCCCGGGTCCTTTTCAAGCGCTGGCAGCCCTTCACAGCTTTCTATTTTTAATGGCCTCTCATTGTCCGGTGTTGTTGTAGTTCATCCATCTCTGCTTGTCACAAATAAAGGGGCTAATCCATTAAACATCACCACTATCTACGGCGCTGTATAAAATGACCGTGACGCACAGGCGAAACACTAGCCCAGACTACGTTTCCCAGAGTTCACTTTGAGCATTGGTAACATTTCGATAGACAATAGTAATATTCGCAGTTGTTGATGTAAATACTAGATAAATTGCAATTAGAGGCTGGATAAAACCAAGAACAAACCACCAGTCAAGACTTTCCATCACAAGGTAGGATCAAATACAGTTCTGCAAGATGCGTTCATTTGCAGTGGTTAGTAAGATAAATACTATACAATGAATGATTTTAGAATTGTAAGAAACAAAATGAAGACCTATCTCAGAGTCAGGTAAATTTGAGTGGGAAAAAATAACTCCAGATAGCAAATAAAAAAAGAAGTGCTGAATGACATAAAGCTCTTCGGCTCGAGTGGTATATGACTTGTTATGCAGGTTTGTTGACAGACTGGGCCAGGGGGTGAGTGACAAAATGGCTCCACCTCTTCCCACTGACATATAATCATATTAATTTCATATCAACTTCATACAAGATTTTTCTCTTCTATTTTTTTTGTCTTGTATTATGTTCTATGTCCCCCTCACTCAAGTAAATATGCAACTTATATGATCAACACTCAATGTCTGCCATGTGTAATGTCATCACTCAATAAATAAAAAGTAGTATATGTTTACATGTTTACCTTTGTGGAGCAGGACTACAATCTGGGGTTCTTTCAGGATATATCCATGGGCCCCACAGATGAAAAAAACCTGGACCCTTTAGCTCTATGAGTAACACTACTATTTGTACAAAGCAGTGGTTGAGTTTGGCCCAGCACCAGTTTGCGACCGAGCAAACCTGCCTACCTCTGTACTACAGTTTCGATCTGTGTGATTTATTTTGCCTGGTGGTAACCCTACTGTGCAACCTTTGAAGATTAGGGCTTAATACATATATTACAAACAGCATTCAACAACTAAGCCATCGAGTTATATAATTCATTTACAATTTCACCCACCACTGACAAATCCAAGAATTGTAGAGGTTTATTGTAGAGGTGTGAAGCAGTTACCAAGAGGGCTACAGTACTACATGACCTAAATCTTTTTTTTAATTTTTTTTTATTGAGCTGCCTGAGTGGCCGTCATTCAGTCGCAATCTCATCCCGCTTTACTCAACTCCATTGAGAAATCCTGCCTGTCATTCTCAGATCTGGACTGTTTACACTGAATTAACTTGGAGTAGAGCAGATGTGGCCTGAAAATAGTTCTGAGCGGTAGTGTGTAAATCCGCAGGACACGTGAGCATGACTGACAGCATTCATCGCCTTAAACATCACAGTGAGGAAAGTCTGCCATTTACCCGTTACCACAGAGATAAGATACAAGACACGATTAGCCTGACTAGTTGTAGACCTGACATGATCCTACAGGCTCAAAAGTGGCATTGGAGCTCATCTTGCAATACAAAGAAAAGGACAATAACTGGAATCAAACTTGAGATTCTTCTTATTCAGGTGAGCAACAAAATGCTTCTCCCAATACTTAACAGCCTGATGAAACTATTAATATTTTTAGAGCGTAGTTTTATGCAAAGTGAATTTTTTCTCCTCCACATTTGACTATTTGGGTGTGATCCACCTACGATGGAAAATTATATGGGGATTGGTGTCAAACCTGTAATGAACTGGCGCGCTGCTAAAAATAATAGCCCACTTTGACAACAAGGAAACCCGGAGGAGCGAGGGATGCCATGCAATAATAAAAGATTATTAGGGCAACTCCCACTGGAGACAAAGGAGAGAATCTACCACTCTGCCAAATGATGAGAGAAAAATTAAGGTCAACATTGGTTAAATGACTAACATTGACCTGAATTCACTATTCAATTACTGTATGAGTTTAGTCATCCTAACAGACCTGCACTCATAAAGGGTTACTGCAGGATTTGTTTAAAGTGTTAAATTTAAACTGTTTCACACACAAATAAACAAACATACATAATCATAACCACAATATTTATATTTGTATGAGCTGCTACCTGACAGGAGTTTCATTTATAACACTTACCCATGCTTCATGTCTTGGATTAAAAACTGGCTCCCTCTAGTGGCTAACTATTCAACACTTTCTCTCTCGTTTGGTGGTCAGGTTCATGCTTGAAGAAAAGGTGAAACATAACCCCCCCCCTCCCCCCCCCCAAAAAAAAGCTGATAGGATGTTACCCTCAAGGGCGTTTTTGGACATTGTGAAAGTAATGACAATGCAGCCTTTAACAGCGCCAGATGGTCCCTAATAAAACATGAAAGCTAAATTTATTATAAAATGTCTATGACCTTTAGCTATAATTACGAGGTGGAAATTTGGTTATTGTGGCTTATCTTAATTATACAAGCTGTTTCACATAAAAGGCACATCAAATATTCTGTCACTTATCGCAATTCTGTGTCTCTCCACAGAGAGGTTTCAGAATAGTGAGTTCCGCAAAGAAAGTGGAAAACTCTTTTGAAGCTCTTTTGAAATGCTCCATTATGAGTTAGTGGGAAATTGTGCCATTTTCCTGGAGTACATGCGGCAAATCATTATGATTGTTAGGGTGCAAATAGGCATTACTGCTGATTTGATCAAAGGTCAGACTGTGAGGATGTGGTCTAAAAGGTGCGACAGTGAGAAAAACTAGAAACAAAGTGCCACAAAATATAGCTTTTTTGGGGGGAAGGTGCTCTTTGGTGTTGGGGGACAGGAATTCAAGAAAAAACAACAACAAGTGAGGTTTGAAGGAGCTACTGTCTACTTCTTAGGAGGCAGAGAACTACTATGTTTAATTGGCCGAGCTTGACGTTCCCTCTCGCTTGCTCACTAATCACTGTAGTTATGTAAATACTTCCCAATTAGAGTACAATGGTAATAAAATGTAGTCTTTTGGCTCTGAGTTACACATTATGTTAAACCTGGTTTTATGTCAGAACAAGGACTCATCAAACCACCTGACCTACACTTCAGCAGAACTGCAGGAATCCAGGCACATCTCCAATGTATAGGTAGATGAAGCATAAGATCCAAACCAGCCAAAGTAGAGAGTGTTATTGGCCTGAATACAAAATCACCTGCATTTGACTAGTTGAGTAGTGTCAGCCCCTGATAATTTGTGTATTTTATGGTCTGCTGGGGAGCAGTATGTGGATATTAGATGAAAGGTGACTTGGAAACCAAACAGCTTGGATCACCAGATAGAGGAACTATTAAAAGAGGCCTAACTATTGATTTGTCAGGATCTGTGAAATTGAACTGGGGATTGTGAATACACTGTAATGAACCTTTGTGTTGATTTACCTGGAATAGCTGTTCTTCAGTGAGATTCCTGACACATCATCTGCTATGGAGGGTCTGAGAAGCCACTGGAGTCCCCTATGAATCAATAATAAAGATCCATTTATCAAAGCTTTAGCCTCATGTTAGAAATGTGAAGGAAATGTTTTAGCACACAAAGTCCACTGGCTTCTACTGTGATAAAATGCTTTGAGGAAAAATGCCTCTACCCATAATCCAACTCTCCGCACAGCAGTCGTCCACGAGCTAAGCCCCGGGCCACTGAGGGACAGCCTTCTTTAAAGCTCCAAGGAACAAATGGTCAGACACTTCCT
The DNA here is from genome assembly GCA_900303255.1 of Lesueurigobius sanzi. NCBI lineage: Eukaryota > Metazoa > Chordata > Actinopteri > Gobiiformes > Gobiidae > Lesueurigobius > Lesueurigobius sanzi. The sequence goes on from OMNZ01050850.1 coordinate 17,643, forward strand.
CCTCTTGAACGTTCAGCATCTGACCCCGCCTGACACACAGACAGATGGGTAAAAATAACTTCCTGCAATAGATACATGTTTCAAAATTCAGAGCTACAGCAGCTAGAGTACAGCGCATACATAAAATCATTCAGTCATTATCTTGTATACACTGAAACCCAATGGTAGGGCCTCGGTTATGAAATCCCTCAACCTTCATTATGACACCTACGGTATACTGTAGTGTATCTGCAATAGCGTTAAGTAAGGTAGATATTACCTGCCTTAGGACAATAGATGGGAATTTGCATTTTTGCTCTGCATGGTAACTTGTGGCAGATGTTCACAAGTGTGCAATGTTCCTATTAACTAAGAAAATAAAAGAACCTGCAAAACATGACAGATCAATACAGCTACAGCTAACTCAACTACTATTCCCACACACATTACTCTAGGTCAGTGGAAAGAAAATGTGCCTCCAGTATGATCCACCGACTCCCAGGTTGAGAACCACTGCTCTAGGTGACATGACAAATGGATGCACCTACATTTACTCTTCTGTTGTGTATGTTATTAAATTATTTTGCAATCACTTCTTCCTTTATATTGAGCAACACTGGAAACTATATGGGAAGCTTTGTACTTTTGACTATAACAGTGTTGTTGTTTTTTTTACATGACATTTTCTGCACAAAAAAACTTTATGGAGTCACATTTTTAGCCTTCTTTTTTGCTCCAAATACCACCTCGTAAAATATTTGACCTTGCAAACTGCACCAGGCCAAGATAATAAAAATAGAGGTCTTAAAGGGGTCTAACATCAATCGAAATCTGAAAATACAAATGATTAAATACATTTGCTCAAATAAATGCAACTTTAAAAATGCATCACTGAAGCGTACACTCTATTTAACATAAATAAACGAAAACTGCAAAAGTACCTCCTGAAGAGGCGCAGTACCACCATTGTTGCATGTACCACAGTTTGAGAACCACACAACTCATCTGAGTTTATAGTCCTCCCCATTAGGCTGTGAGACCTAACTATTATTATACCATTATTAACCAATGAAATCTATGTGTTCAGCCCTAAATCAATGTAGACTGTTGGCACACGTGGTCCTGTATCAATCAGCCCTAGTTTAGAACGAGAGGTCCACAGAAAACGTGACTAATAACTAAAACAATGATGAATGAATGTTCTCAGTTTCCACCTTTTCCTGTGCTCCATTCATCTGCGTGTCACCGGACCCTGCTCTGCAACCGAGCTCGCTTTCCTACGGCTGTTTCTTTATTATTGTTGTCATTGGTAAACACCGCACATCTGCCTACTGAAACTCAGCAGCGGATAGGTCCAGGCGTCTGTCAGTCACTTTACGCACGCGTGTTTGGCTGCTTTTCATTGGTGGTGTGGCCCTCATTTTTTCCTCTTCTTGCGGCGCTGCGCTCCCCGGTCTGGCACGTTCCTAGTAGCTACATTTTCCCCAGTGTGTAAATTTGGGATTCCCGTTTTGGCTCAAGCAGTGAAGCATTTTGCCTTTGATATCCGCTGCCCTCTCGCACACACTTGTGGGTCAAATACCGCTGTAAATCGCTGCGTGAGAAGATGGCGGTGGTAAGCGGGATGGGGTCGGCGTTAGCCCGGCTGGAGGGCCGTGAATTCGAGTATCTGATGAAGAAGAGGTCGGTAACCATCGGTCGGAACTCCTCGCAGGGCTCCGTGGACGTCAGCATGGGACACTCGAGCTTCATCTCGCGGCGGCACCTCGAGATATTCACCGCCGGCGAAGATGGCACGGGCGCGGGGGACTTCTATCTGCGGTGCCTGGGGAAAAACGGGGTGTTTGTAGACGGAGTGTTCCAGAGAAGAGGGGCCCCACCTTTGCAGCTCCCGCGAATGTAAGAGTGATTATTTTGGCAGAGCTTTTGGGGGGAGAATCGGATGTTTGCGGCGCGCGTTGTTGTTGTTTTGTTTCCCGCTGTGGCGCTGCACGTGCTTGTCAGTCAACACAAACCAGCCGCATGTAGCACCGGCGCCATATCTTCATCACACACAACCGAATACAATCAATTCTAACTCATGTGGTTGGTATTCTTTGATACAAAAAAGATAGTACATTCCACACATAAATCCCTTCTGGACGTATGGCATTTTGCTGTGCGTGTACAATGTCCACGTACGCGTCATTGATACGTCACACTCATGCTGCATGTTCTAATCTAGATGCTTGACATAAACTTATGTCTATTACTATTGCAAACCTATTGATTGTTATAGATTTAATATATAAAACATAAACAAAAACATAGTAGACAAGCCTTAATAGATGGGTGTACCATGTTTACTTTTCATATGGTTTACTAGGGATGGGTATTGCCAACAACTTCACAATACAACTTCACAACGATATGAATATCTCGATAAGATAATACTTTATTGATCTCACAATGGAGAAATTCACTTCATACAAGTGTATTCCGGTACAGTCAGTGTCCATAATACAATACATAATCCAAAGAAACCTATGAAAAATGATCTTATGGGTGCACTATTATGCTGAATATGATCAGCAAGTTA
>OMNZ01050850.1:20219-39227 GCA_900303255.1 Lesueurigobius sanzi
CTCAGCAAGTTATACCTGCTATTGCTGTAGTCAGTGTGTGTCTTTGTGACACGTTCTGAACAAACCACGGGGTGGAACAAGCATATTACCTATATTTACTTTTATTATTTGCGTATCATGATACAGGGGATTCGATACCATACACACATATTGTCAAGTACTCTGTAACAAAATATATATATGCTCAATATATCATATTGGCCACAACCCTATTTTTTACTAAATCAGTTCATGTTAAAGTCATCTGACCAACGTGGCTAATGAGAGCTAATTGTCTTGATAAATACTAGTGTTAATGTCACCAATGCTTGGAAATCATAATAATACAATGGGACACATTTGCCACCAAAATATGTGTCTTTGTTGAATGTCCTGAAAGCATGAATTGCTTTTTTTCCCAAATTGCTACTACTACAATTACTAATAAAAATAAATCTCAACTTTTCACAAAAAGCTTGTTTGACACCATTTTAAAAAATCTCACTGTAGTATTTATTCATAGCTTATTTCGAGGCCCATTCTAGTGCTATAGTTAATTTGATATGGCTGGCATCTGCAGCCTCATGTTTCCCCTCAGCATATACACTAACTTTGACTGGAACTATTTTGGTATTGCTGTCTGTGGTGAGTCATGTATGCTGCTTCACCATTGTGCAGAAGTCTGTGTTTACATATACGTTTACATTTGGCCTATATTGTCATCACAGCGGCAGTGATTCATCCTCCTCAACGTGTGACGACTGTGGAAGGTGGTATACACTGACAAATGAGACCTAAGTGGTCTACAATATCGCTAGTCCATATTTAAACTCTCAGGCTGCAGTTAGATGGCCTCACTGCTCTGGTTGCTGGGCAAGAACTCCTTTCAAGCATTTTGGCAACTGCACCATAGCTCAGCGGACACTTGTGTGAATCCAAAATGGGTCAGTGAGTATCTTGCATAGTCTGGTCAACTCTAAACTGTTATGCAAAAGTCCTGTTTATTATGTTTACATCTAGAGGCAGAACTTTGGATGTCGGTATTGGACTAAACCATTGCAATACTTAACAAAACCTTGCAACAAGTCATTACAGGACAGCATGATGATGTCCTATTTCAAGGCGTGGAATGGATGCACAATGAATGTAACTAAACCCCACTTTCCCTGATTATTTTTTCCCAAGGTGCTGTTTCCGCTTCCCGAGCACAAGCATAAAGATCAATTTCACTGCCCTGTCCCACGAGAAGAGGGAGCCCAGGAACGTGCCCATATCACCGGTGAAGCCCGTTCATCCCCAGATCTCACCCCTCACCATCAACATTCCCGACAACATTGCCCACCTCATGAGCCCACTGCCTTCGCCCACTGGCACTCTCAGGTCAGGCATGGAACGAGGGGTCTTTTACTCTATTACTTCAATTACTTCTATTCTTTATCTGATTGTTATTTGAATATGGTTTACATACTAGTCTAGACTAACTTTTCAACAAAGATTTTGTTGATTTTGCTACAAATTTGAACTAGCTCTCTGGTTTGACATTTTTTGATGTGGCTATGACATACCAAGTGGTAGAATTTTTATAACTGTTGTTGTACAATGGCCCATTGGTACAGTATGACACAGCCATACTTTACCAATGGCCCCTGGAAAATGGAGCCTTCTCTTCTCTGGTATTGTTAAAACATAAATACTGCAACTTTTTCAAAATTTCTTCATGAAATTGCTACCTCACTGGTATAACTGGTATTATGATGAATATTTACCATAGACATTGCCCCACAAGTAATAATTATAAAAACATGAGTTATTCAGTTGTTGGTTTTGTTGCTACCTTATTTTAGTGTGAGTGAAACTATGCCATATTAATTCATTTCTATTTATTTGTTTGATGTCACAGCGCAGCTAACTCGTGTCCGTCGAGTCCACGGGGGGCAGGTCTGTCCAGCTACAGGACAGGAAGAATGCTGGCCCCAGATCTGATGGGGGACCACTCCCATTCAGAAAACGACAAGGACGCGTCTGGAGAGGACAGCCCAAAGGTACGCACAAAGGATGTAGGCTCAACGCATCCGAACCAAGAGAAAGAAGGAAAAGATTATAGGTTTATCACTGTGTTATGCATCACTTGTTTTTATCGTGAGACACCAAAATCCAATCCTATTTATTTATTACAATATTGCGATAAAATGTGTAGAATAAAAGTCATTTTGACAGCCACAACATTGATTAAAAATTGAGATTGTTGCTGCTTGAAACTGTTTAAAAGTTTCCGGCACATATGGCAACATAGACTTTGCCGTGTGTGCGCTGAGGCTTGGCAACACCAATAAATGAAGTCCTTTTGAGTTTTTGAAATATTAAAGTCTGTCTAACTATAACTAATATGTGTTTCTTTTTTCAGGATGACTCCAAGCCTCCATATTCATATGCCCAGCTCATAGTCCAAGCCATCACACTGGCCCAAGACAAACAGCTCACTCTGAATGGAATCTACACACACATCACCAAGAACTACCCCTACTACCGGACCGCTGACAAGGGCTGGCAGGTTAGACCGAATTACAAGTGTAGGGAATTTTACAAGTTGTGAAAGGTATAAAGCTTTTGGCAATAATAACTGGTAATATCAGTAACAGAGAAAAGTAGTGATTATGTATTGTAATGAATTGGATACACAACTGTTTGCATATTAAAAGTCAAAATTAGCTATACTTTGTGGATGTAATCGGTAAAGTGCAAATCTTAAAACCAGCATTGAAACAAAACCCAAGATATTAATTAACAGGAACTTAAGAGAAAAACGAAGAACCAAGGCACTCCTCCAACATAGTAATTCTCTATTTACATTTTCTAAAAGGCCTTTATTGTACTGGGCTAATACATCTTAGTTTTTCTCTTAAGTTTCTGTTCCCCAAACGCCAAAGAGCACCTTTCCCCCAAAAAATCTACTTATGGTACTGACTTCCTGCGCACTTTATGTCCAGTTTCTCTCACATTAATTAACAGGAATTTGAAAATGTTCCCAAGTTGTGGTTCAACTATGAGTTTGTGTGTTGTTTTAGAACTCAATCCGTCACAACTTGTCTCTAAACCGGTACTTCATCAAAGTGGCCCGCTCTCAGGAGGAACCGGGGAAGGGCTCATTCTGGAGGATAGACCCCGCCTCCGAGAGCAAACTCATAGATCAGGCTTTCAGGAAGAGGAGGCCTCGGGGAGTGCCCTGCTTCAGGACGCCTGTCGGACCACTCTCCTCCAGGTACAGCGCACTGTCGAAACATTCTGGGAACTCAGGTTATGTTTTGTTTTGTGTGGTAACACATATGAAAATGAAAGTGTGTGGCATTTGGGTATTGATATCATAATAAAATATGGCACATTTAACTATTCCATATTCCTAGTATGAGCTCTTGCAGAAATGTGTTATGACCTAATCTTTGTTTTCAGGAGTGCTCCAGCATCTCCTAACCACACGGGAGCGCTGTCTGCACACTCCAGTGGGGTCCAGACACCCGACAGTCTGTCTCGAGAGGGCTCCCCCATACACATGGAACAGGAGTCCACCCTCCCTCCAGGTCCCACCAGCACTGCCCCACCTAAACTGGCTGTCATCAAGGAGGCCCGTTTAGCACAGAATTCACCAACTAATGGTACTTTTATAGTCCATTTATCTTAATTTTTACTGACTGTGGTAGAAACTGTGGCTGTGGTGTTTGTGTACATGCTTCTGTCTCAGGTGTTAATTATCTTGCATCATATTATTACAGTTTGTGTTGTGTGGTTATGGAAAACATGAAATTTTGTGTTCAAAAGTAACTACAGAAAACTCTACTGAAATCAATTTGATCAATGTTTCTCTTGTTGGACAAACTTTCTTGCTTTTGAGTTAATTATTTTTTTCTGGATCCTTTTGTATAAACTTGCACGTTCAGACAGCTACCAGACAGATAATTTGAGAAGAGCTGCTTATTTGTACACAGTCCTGTAGGCTTTTCCCACCGGGAGGAAACACTTCCAAGCCCCTAGTGCTGAGTGCGGCTCAGACTTCTATTTGCAGCCACAGACAAACCGTGCACTGTTTTATAGAAGGCTTGATTCTGGTCATCAGGCTCTGAATATGCCTCTCTTGTTGTAGGCACTCCTCTGAATGCCCAGCCACAGTCTGTATTGATAGCTGTTCAGCGGCAGATACCTCAGACCTCTATGAAGCCTGTGACCTACGCTGTGGCCGCACCCACCATCGTCACAACCACTGTTGGCCCCGCTCCCGGGTTGCAGACGGTGCATGTGGTTCACCAGATCCCAGCCGTCACCATGGCAACGATGGCGGGTCAGCCCACTACAGCGAGTCCAGGGATTCAGGAAAACGGAGGAGGGGAGCATCATGAGGTTAAAGGTAATACTAGATACAAGCTCACATAAGCTCTTTTACACTATGAGGTTTACAGGTTAGGTCAGAGTGGTTATGCCTTCAAAATGTGTATTTTTTTTCATTGATCCTTTATACACTTATACATACAGTATAGTATTTGTTTAGAGTATTGTTGTAATACTGTATTGGCAACAACTGGCTGCTTTACAAATACAGTCATATGTGATTGTAGCTGCTGAAGTTCTTGTTTCTAAGTGTTCACTTCATGCCCTGCAGTAAAACTGGAGCCCATCACTGCGCCCTCTATAGGCGGGGTCAATCGGATCATGCAGACCAACCAGGCCCCTCCTCTCACCACCCTCACCATAGTCCAGCAGCCCCTGGGACAGCACCAACTCCCCATAAAGGCTATTACTCAGAACGGGACACACCTGGTGCCCCTCAGCAGCGCCACGGCCACAGGTAAGCAGTGGGTTTACAAGCATCAAATGTGTCATTAACCAAACTAAAGGGTGGGTTGCAAACTACAGGATCCTGACTGTGTTGTCCTGGTGGTTTGCACTTAAGTTCTAAGCAGGGCTGCATATGAGAACAAAATTAAATGATTTGATAACTTTTATATTGTGAGATTTGACTAAATAATATGTTTTCATGAGTTCTTATTGTGTTGTCTAATAGTGTGGAAAATGATTATGTGTTGATATATTGTGCAGCTAGTTGCAGGTGTATGGATAATGAATACTAAAAGATCTAAACTGCAGCAGTCCTCCTGTAAATATGATTAGCAGCTCTATCCTCTCGCCTGAGTGTGACGAGTTGCTCATTTACCCTTTCATGTTTTAGTCGTGGCTAACCCGCTCCACCTCCTGGCCACTCACGCCTCGGCCTCGGCCTCTCTACCCACGAAGAGACAGAACGGGGAGCTGTCCGAAGAGCCCGAGCACAAGCGGATCAAAACGGAGCCGGAGGAGGTCCCTGAAGGCGCCACGGACAGATCTGAAGCGGGCCAGCTCAGTCAACAGCTCGGAGACAAGTGAACATGCCACCGTAACGCGCCGCGCTCCGCCTCTGTTCTCCCCCGACCCCCTCTCCCTCCATCAGACCATTCTATCTGCCACGGTGCCAAACTCAATAGAGAATGTGCAGGTCCTGTCCAATAGTCTTTCAAAGAATCAAAAGACCAAATATAACATGAAACGTACCTGTGAATTGAACTTATACAACACTTGACGGGACACCGAGACGCGCATTGGGACGAAGTGGTGAAACCAGAAGAAAAAAAAGTCCATTCGTAGCATGACAGACAGAAGAACTTTGCAGCATTGACTTTTGGTAAGGGATGCACGTGGACACTCCCATCTGTGGCAGCTAGCCCCACATGTCCCTAGCCCGGTTGTGAGTAGATATATGCAGTATTCCGTTGTACAAGTGTATCTCTGGACCTTTTACGTGTTTCTTAGGCACTGACAAACTCAAAAATCAGGGGGGAACATTCGACCATCGCAACCATCTTGGTATTTTTGTTTTGTTTTGTACGTGGACTTTCAGTGAAATGAATGTAGCCTTTCCTTTTTGCAAACAGAAAAACACTACAGTATATATATATATGTTCAGCCCTGCAACTGTAATTTGTTTCTTACTGTACATGGACAGAATTTTCATATTTTACAAATGACTAATGACATATAAGAGTATATTGCCATGCGTATTTAATGCAGATGATTCACGACGCTTGCATGTAGAAGGTGAGCAGTTAATATGGAACTGATGAAAATGTGTCTCTGACCAGTGCTGCTCTTAACCTGGACTTTATTTTATTCCTTTCACGTCGTCATTGGCTGTTTTTGTTTTGTTCTTTTATGTTTACGCTAGTCTCTCGGCTCGGTTCTCTTCCATTTACGGCTCTAAAAGTCAAATTGTATTCTGTGTTACGCCAGGAAAAAAACAAGTGATAGATGTTTGTTCAGCTTTGGTGGGTAAATGCTTTTTTTTATAAAAATAATTTAAAATGCGTTGCTTAGTTTGTATTCCTTTGAGTAAAAAGCCTTCACTGGGCAAAGTCAAATTATGCGAGTGTTTCTTTCTCTGGATAATTAATGTTACAGACTCCATGTACATTCCACACAGTTCATCCGGGAAATACTTTTTGGCTTTGCAAAGGACTGAGTCATGTAGTTGCAGAGGAGCAGGGAGCAACAGGGGACTAAACAATAAGTTGCACTCTCAGGTAGCCGATGTCCAAAATATTTATTGGAAAAAATGCACTGTGATTCCAAAAAAAAGAGAACATGGTCTGAAGAAGGCTCTGCCGAAACGTATAAATAAATATTTTTGGACATCCACTACCCGAGTGTGCGATACTGCTTTTTAGATTTTTGAAGATTTTCTGCATCTCTGAAAAAGGTTTTTGGTGTGCGTTCCCCCTTCCTCTTACTATTCTAAAATTTGATGCCATATTCTCAGAAGGCACAGGCTTGCAAAACTCTTCATATTGCTAGATAAAAAGTTTTGTTATGCTGTGTTTTGTTTTTGTTAGGGACTGGGTCTTCAAATTTGCCTTATCAATGTTGAGACAACTGACATCGATTGCACCGGTGTGATTGAATAATGCCTCCATGTTTTATTATTATTGGACTTTATACTATATTATCCTTAGTCTGAGATATTCACCAAAACAAAATATTCTGCAAAACAATTTTCACAATTGAAGTTAAACTCTACCATAGAACTGGTCTGTCCGACTCCTCACATGCCGATCTTAATCTATGAGCCCTTTAGAATTAACACGATCTATTCACAAGGTGCAATGAATGTCAGGGATTACCAAACTTATTTTTTACAACCATAAAAATAACCATGTGACAATCATGACCCCTTACTGTAAAATACAACAGTCACTTAAAAAGAAAATAGTTAATCTTGTATGATATACTGTATGTACCGGCAGTGAACCTGAGTTTTAACCACCAGCCATCACAAATGTCCATTTCCTGTTTTACAAACAAGACAGAAAAAAAACAATTTTAATAAAAAGTGAACCAAGCGCTCAATCAAAGCCAGATGTGGACAATCGGCAGCTCAAAAGATAACAGCCGATATATGTAAAAGTATATACATTTATTGACTGTAGAAACACATTGGCAGCATCATAACTTTAGCAAAGGTCTGAAATACAAGTGGATTAGTTAATTGTTATACTGTATTGCACAGAAGAAATTGTTTTATTAGATAATTTAGCTGTAGTTAGAACGCACTGAAGATAAACTGTTACAGGCTGCAGGAATAATTATTTTAGATACAGTATTGTTGCTTTGATTCTTCCACAAATGCTGTACGCTCACACCAGACCCATCAAACTGTCTGCCAAACCATCTCATTGAAATGGAACAGGTTTAAGTGCAACATTTTACTAGTATCACAATAAATCGCCCAAAAAATGTCTGATCTGTCATTTGCACATAAGGGGTGATAGATATGGACATAGCTTCGTAGACTTTGGTCAAAGCCTACCTGTTTAGATCAACTGGTACTGTAAGGCAGAAGTGATGTCTGAAAAGTGTTCTGAATGAATGCTCCCACTTTTGGTTGTTAGAGACTATGGCTGACTGGGAAGATTTGTGTGCTAAAATATCAAATACAATTACCAAAAGAAAAAAAAAACATATTGCACAAAGTATTAGTTATTATTGTTGCTACTGTTATTTATACATTTTGCTCAATGTTCAGTCTTTTTCTGGTGTTTCCGTATTCAAACTGAATAGCTGTAAAGCTAGTGATGTTTCTAAGAGGACCCTTCAGCCGAATTGACCCTGGTCATAATACACATGAATATACATCAATAGTCCATAACTCTGTATATATGAAGCTTTATAATTGCAGATACACAGCTTCCCTGACTTTAGAGGCACTCCCTCTATCAGGTTTGTTCGATCGCTTTTCCCATCACAGTTGTGATAAAAATAGCTGGCCGTCCTCAAAAGTCTTCGGCAGACATTTTAAAAAGTGGCCTCAAAAACAGAACTCCCTCTTTTTTCACTTTCAGAGTATCTGCTCAAACAGTTCTGCACTCTGTCCAAGAGTCCTGCGTGTCCGCTTCAACATTCAAATATATGAAATTTAAGGAGAGTTCAGGGGTCAGATCTTGTCATCCGTCATCTCCAAGAACTGGGCGTAAACGTCTCGTGAGCACTCCCCCTTCTGGTTGAACAGGAACTTGTAGTAGCTGCCATCAGCACAAATTGCTTGAGGTGGAATAAGAGAAGAGCTCAGTCAGCAAAGACGATATTTTTTTACGTTATATTATGTGACTGTGCTAAGTGCATTTAGCCTGTTTACTTCAGTCATATCTTTATTCAGGCTTAGACCCTCTTTGATCAGTGTCACATTGAAATGTGTATTGTTGAGTTTATGATGGTTAATGATTTTACAAACTGTGGCACGCTTGTAAAAAGTTATACTCTTGTCTCAAGCATTTTTCAATAACTGTGTGAATGTGCAATGCAATAGTACCTATGACAGCATTGGGCTCCGTCCCAAAGGCACAGACACATGGAGAACCTGATGGAACCTGGAACTTGGAGAAGCTCCATTTAGAGCTGAAGTACTTTGGGAGGAAGCTGGCTGAGGCCAAACTTTAAGGGAGAAAAACAGTTTCAGTTAGATCAAAAGGTTTTTGGTTTCTGTGATGGATCCAATGTGATGAAATTGGTACAGACCTGCTCTGCTTGTTCCTCTTGGGATCCTCAGCAGCAAAGATATGCACAGTCCCATGGTCACTCGACACACAGATCAGAGATGCATCCTGGTTAAAGTTAATGCTGAAAAGGAAAAGAAAACAACAACAAAGTTAGCTGTATGAAATCCCAAGTCATCATTTTAAAATAGACTTGAAATGGTTACCAGTAGATGTTAGCGGCCTGGGAGCCCCTCCTCAGCTCCTGGATCAGCTGACCAGCTGAAGTGTCAAATATTCTTATGAGGGTGCCCTGAGAAAACAGCACTCATCAGTCACTCAACATGTTAACCATTTGAACAGCTCGCGGCTTCTCCCGCAAAACTAACTCCAAATTGTACATCTTTAGCGGCTACCTTTTCTGAGGCTGTTGCGATCCTGGTGCCCTGAAGGTTGAGGGCAATGCAGCAGAGCGCCCCCTCATGGGCAGGAATGTCCACTGGAGGTTTCTCAGTATTAGCCAAGTCCACAATCTGCACATGACCAGAGTGTGTTCCGGGAAAAGCCAGGAGAGAATTGTTACTGTTGGGACAAAGCACGCACAGCCCTGTGTGGAGAAGGCACATTGTTTAAACTGAATTCTGATCCCTCAGATCATCGGGGTCAGGTCATCTCATTTGTGACCTGGGGTTGTACCTTTGGGGTTGTAGCAGGTCTCGAACACGTGCAGCTGATGAGGATTGTGTGTAAAGGTGAAAACTTTAATCATTGAGTCCAGAACCACCACAATTCTGAACAAAACGATAGATAAGAAAGACGAAATCAGGATGGCATGGTTAAAGAAAATGCATTATAATATATGCACTTTAGACTCTACCTGTCCCGTCTAAGCTTTACAGCCTTCACTTCTGTAGAGAATTCTATCTCTATTACTGTCTTCTTCTTCAAGTCGTCCCAAATCATCACTGATGGATGCAAAAATATAATGTAAAATATAGAATTAAAAAAGAACCATATTTATCATTATGACATTGGATATAACATTTTGTTATGCTTCTGTAACTCCTTCAGAACAAGTCACCTTAGTTAATAAAATAATTATAAAAAGCAGCAGTAGACTGAGTGACAGTAGAAAGACATACCTTTGTTGGTTGGATACTTGGGCTTCTTGCCTCCACCAACTAATGCTAAATAGTTACACCGAAACAGCATCTCCACATGCCCAACTCCACCCTCCAGGAACTCTGAAACACACAACATTATATTAGGGTGAACTCTGATGACAAGTAGAGACATAGAGACAAAAGTTCCAGAACCAGAATAGTACCATGTTCACCTTGCTTTTCCTTCTCTTTCAGAGGGTCTGTGTTGTACACACGGAATCCATTTTCCATCCCACAGGCAAAGCATCCTGAGCAAAAAACACAAAGGCCTGTGATTATCAGATAAGAGTAAATAAAAACCTGTATTGTGAGTGTAAGGAATATCTATCTTTCACTGATATGTGTGTAAACTGTATAAAAGTTCATGTGAGATATATAACAACTTAGAAGTAGAACAACAAATACATTTGGAGGGTGTGCAGGTGATGTTACTGATGTAGCAACATGGTAACAAAAGCCAAATGAGTGTCAACTCTACGTTATTTCTTAGTTTTGATATATCACCAACACCAGTGGCGGAAAGTAATGAAATAAAAAGTACACATTTTTGTGTTTTTAGTACTTTTTTTTTTATTTTTTACTTGTGTACATTTTATGATGAATACTTTACTTTTACTTCACTACATTGTAGAGCCTGTGTCTGTACTTTCGTCTCCACAACATTTTTACCTGGAGTAATGTATTTTGAAAAGTGGTTTAGTCACGAATCTAAAGCTGCAGTAAAGTAATCCTGATCAGAAAAATACAAATGTTAAAGTCTAAAACACCTCCAGCTCATTCAGTCTGTTTGTTTGACCTGGATTTAGGTTTAAGACCTGGGTTTGTCCTGATTTAGATCTTCTTTGTAAAAATCCCTTTTAATAGTTTTTACTTATAAAGTACTTTTCAAAGTGGATACTTTTATACAAGTAGAAGTTAATGTTTGACACTTTTACCTTTATTGTAGTAAATGTGTTACTCCTGTATCAGTTATTTTACTTTATTCTGATATAGCTCTAAAAATATGTACAACACTTGCCCAAAATGTATTTACAACCCATGCCTTGATTTGATAATGTTGTCTTGCACATTCCTGTACCGACTATAGACTTAACACCTAAACTAATCCTAACGCAAAACAATATTCAGCAGCTAAATAAACTGAAAAGAATAACAAACCCATTCAGTATAGTAAACAAATGATATATCTGCGTGGAATGAACGCAGGAAATAAAAACGTAGCGAAGTGTTGTGGTGGCTAACATGATTAGCATTATATCGATTAAAGACAAGTCATTTTTATATAGCGGCAGCTAGCTAGTTCACATCGCCCATGCATAATAACAGCTTCAATCACGTTTGCAGATCAATTTAAAAGGTTTAAACGAGTGTTGGAGTGCTTTTGTTAGATCATTTTCTTACAAGAAAATCATCACATACATTAAACATTATATTTAGCTTAGCATGAGCTACGTAGCCACTTTCCATTTCGGGGACTAATTACTTACCGTGATCTTGGTTAAATCCCGCATAAAGAAGGCCATTTCCGTGTGGATTAGACGGTAGTAAATTCATTATTTTAACAAAACTAGGAAATCCAGATCAGCTTTAAAAGCAAACCAAGAGTTGCTATCTACAGAGCTAATCTAGCTGACCACCATTGCCCTGAAGTCAGCTGCTGCCAGAAAGAAGGAAAACATCTCTGACTAGTTCCTGTTTGCTCAAGTGTTGGCTAGCGGCGCAGGACCTACGGAGTTTTCCTAATGTTTGGCAAGGACAAATAATGTGACCATTTAACAACGTTACTTGTATGTTGTATGTGTAATGCCGTAAGCTGTAAATAACCGATTGAAATAACTATGGTTGGTGTGTTGCCTACTTATTAGCTGTGATCCCAATATCGTATTTTAAATTACAATAATGCCGCCATAGATGTATTTTACTTGTCAAGAGTAGCACGAGTAGTTTATTAAAATGTGTATCAATCAATATACATATATAAAGATAAAGTCAAATGTCACACAGTTGCTTTTTACGCAGCCCCAGTGGCCTAATGGATAAGGCACTGGCCTCCTAAGCCAGGGATTGTGGGTTCGAGTCCCATCTGGGGTGAGTCACTTTTGATGCAACACATTAAAGCTGGCCACACACTAGTGGATTTTTAGCCAAATGTTTACTCCGAGTCTGAGGCGTGGCTCAAGAAAAACGTTCATGGCATGATCTGTCGTGGGACTCCGTTGGGGACTCCTCATGTGTGGTCTGTGTAGATTTTAAATCTCAAAAGATTTTAAAATTTAAAATCTTTGTGTATTTCCACCTGTGAATACATTTATATAGATTTATTTTTTTTATTCTATTCTAATAAGAAATGTTCTGGGAAATTTACTCATCTCTGTTGAGCTTTAAAATTTGAAATAAAAGAAGCAACATGTTCAAACAAAATTAATTTAATTCCAAACGGAATCAAGGTTCATTTCTTTCATCCTTACAAATGTGTAGATCTACAGCAAACACTCATAAAATATTTTGCTTTCAAAACTATACAATCAACAATTAAATTCCTTACACTTCTCAGCAGTAGCGGCCGACAATAATCATCAAGCTGAAAAGTAAACACATTGTCAACAGTGACGTCATCCACTTGATCAGTGATCAACTTGGCTGCATATAGAAATACAATTGTATTGTAAAGACTGTCATTAGCCCTAACTATGTATGAACAAGCCTCCTGTGGCGTTTTAACCCATGTAGACTGGAGAAGCCCTTGTTGCAGATAGCACAGACGTATGGTCTTTCTCCTGTGTGAGTCCGCATGTGAAGAGTCAGAAAGCATGACTGAACAAAGCCCTTCTCACAGATGGTGCATTTGAACGGCCGCTCACCCGTGTGGTATCGCCGATGGATTTTCAGCTCAGCCAAAGACCTGAAAGACTTCTCACAGTCATCACACTTAAACGGCCGCTCTCCAGTGTGGATCAGTGTGTGGCGCACTAATGCATCTTTACCAAAGAAGCCCTTCCCACAGTGCTCACATGGGAAGCGGAGGCCCTTGTGGTGGAAGTTATCATGTTTGAGCAGACATCTTCTGGAAGTAAACATCTTCCCACATTGAACACAGCCAAAGATGGCGGGCTTCTCCATAACAGGCTCTCCTGAGTGATGCACTCTCGCCACATGCCTTGTCAATGTCAAACTGTGACGGAACTTTTTCCCACATTCCCAGCAAAGATATGGATAGGCTTTAGTGTGTTTTTTCTGATGCTCCACAAGGTCCGAGTAGGACCTGAAGCGTTTTACACATTGTGGACATTGGAACGGCTGGTATCCTGTGTGTTTCCACTCGTGACGGATAAAGCGCTTGAGGCTGGGGAAAGTGGCTTGACAGTGTGTGCAGGTGAAGGGCTCTACGGGGTTGTGCACATCCACATAGTGTTTGTGCAAAGCTTTGAACACAGGGAAGTTCTCTTCACAGTGATTACACTGAAACGGCGTGTGGGATTCTTTATGCAGAGCCAGTGCATCAGAATCCCGCACCAGCTTCGTACAGGCATGGCAATAGAGTGGATTGTGAGTTTGCTTATGAGAGTCTAATGTGGATTTGTATTTAAATGCTTTGTCACATTGATCACATTTAAAACAATGCTTGTCATCCTCAGTCTTCTCAGGGTCAACCTGCTGTTCTTCATAACAAATGTTTCTTAAATGATACCTGTAGGTCTGTCTACATTTGAACTCCGCACTGCACTGAGGGCAGTAGAAGGGTCCTTCTGCTACACTCTTGTCATCACCTGGTCCAGACTCCTCCTCAGCCCCATCTACAGTTGACTTATCTTGGCCATCAGTGTCTGCGTCTGGCTGCTCTCCTCGCTCTTTTATTACACTTCCACATTTGTGATTCTGCAGAAATCTCAGACTCTTGTAGACCTTGTTACAGGTAAGGCAGGAGTAGGGCGCTTCATCAGCATGTTGACTCATGTGGCGCTCCAAAAACTTACCATGTGCCACAACTTTACCACAGACTTTACAGGTTCTGTCATTCAGGTCACTGCTTTGAGATTCAGGAACATTTTTGGTCTTGTTGGTGCTTTTTGTTTTGGTTCTTCTCCACTGTGAAAGGTATCGTTTCATCTTTAATCCACGGTTCTTGCGTACTGGCCTTTCCCCAATCACAAAGTCTGGATCCTCCAGTAACTCTTTGGTTAATTTCACTTCAAAGTCTTCATCTTGAGGCTGTTTTCTGGGCCGGCCACGTCGCCTTTTGGGGGGTTCGGCAAGCACTGTCACCTGCCCATCCTCTCCAATCATCAGAGTGTCACTTTTGTCATGATGTTGATTGTCTGTGCTGCTCTCGATAGAATGCACGACGACCTCAGTAGCCTCAGATTTGACTTCGTTCCCAAGATCCATCCACTGGGTCTGCACTGTGCCCTGACAACTCTCTGTTGCAACATACACTTTATCATCAGTCTCCACCTCCATCTCAGAACAGATTGTATACTCTAAGCCACTCTCTGAATCTGGTTCTGCCTGGGCACTAACAATTAACACCCGTTCCTCTGATGACAGGCACAATGCTGATAAGATGCCACTTTCAACAGTCAGAGAATCTGCAACAGAAGAGGTAAAAGAGTTCATTAGTGAAGATGGTGACGCCAGTAAAGACAAATCTGACAAAAGCATCATAGTAAAGGACATTTTAATCAAATTATATTATTGGATGTTTATACTACACATTGAAAATAAATAACCACAATTGTATAAGTAATGCCCGCAAATTAAGGCATTGGTTATATTTTCTAGTGTTGTTCCAATACCGATTTTGGAATTGGCGAGTAAGTAAAACAAATCATCGATCCGATACCAGTATTAGTTTATAATGTGAGATCTGACATGAAAACGAGCAGACTAGCCCCGCTAGCTTTGCTAATGTTGACATCAGGCCGGCCGGATGTCAGTTCTTCGTTGCCTTCACGGAAAGTAGCTAGCAGTGGCAGTATTTTCCATAGTGTTTTCAATTAGACCAACTAACAAGCAAGCAAGATTTGCAAAAAGCCATTTCGAGGGGTGGCTCTCATATTGCGACATTTAATATAAGTAATTTGATAAGGTATTTGAAAACCAAGAGCACATACAAATCACCAAAGCAAACACTGAGCTGTAGACAACAATCTAGAAGATTCCTATAGAGTCCCTGCATCTGGCATGAGCTACAAAATGCTGAAGTTTGACCAGCCACTCGTGGTTCATCGATAATGTGGGATTCAGCTTAATGGAACATGTAGAGCCACAGTACAATTTGCCTGGGGCTGGTCGCAAATTTCATTGCAGAAACTGCGGTGCCCAACTTATATGAGACGGAGTAAATTAATTTCCATTAGGGATGGTCCGATATGAACTTTTTCTGCAGATATCGAGATCCGATATTAATATCAACATTTAAAATCTATAGAAAGACCCACTCACGTCGAGTAAAGTTCCTAAATTCACCATTGGAAAAAATGATAATGCAATAGGACTTTGGCTAGTCACAGCAGTTCACTCAGATTTATTTTCAGACTATGATGGCTATTTTAGTCTTCTTCTAAATCTTGCTTCCTCTTGGGGACATTTTTCAAGAATTTGTATTGGAGATTCTTTATAAAGAGTTATAACTCATTTCAGCACATTTGAATAAACTGTTGCCCCAGCCAGATCAGTTGCTTGTCTGCGCTGCTGCAGGCTCAAGTGTGCTGTAGAAAAACGGCAGTTAACATGAAAAAATCCCCCACCAATATTTGAAAAATAGGCAAATATCTGCCGATATATCAGACCATCCCTAATTTCAATTAAACTGAAAGATGTCCCAAATGTTGTGGGAAAAGATGTCCCAAATGAGTCTTGCTCATGTGTTTAGTTCAGGGCAGATCAGTGTGTGACCGTGAGGAGAGAATGTGTGCGCATGACCTCAGGTGTGTGTGTTAGTTAGTGATGACTGGTGAAGAGACAAACGGAAACCGGGGCAGGTAGGGCATCAATGTGTTGTATTCCAGTTTACTAATGAAGCTCCAACTCTTAAGCCAAACGGTCTGTTCTTTCGGTGCTACCACCACATTGTAACAAGCGTTTTTTTAAGCTTGTATCGGCAAGCTACTCGGAAGAACACTAATATTTTCATTACAATTTCAATTTGGTCCACATCCAACATTTTAGTGGCAATTTTGTTGAAACTAAAAAATATATGCTGCGACACACTTACTTCCGGCGCTGGACCGCGCCAGCTGCTAATCACAATGCTCTCTTATCTTAATGCAGTGCAGTTCATAAATAGTAAAAAAAAAATGTCCTGACTTTCCATTGGTATGGTTAATATGATCTGTCATCTATCAAAGGATGAATGAAGTGCTCACCAATGTTGTCCAACTGGCTGAGGTCTTTGTAGGTGTCCAGCAACAGCTTCAGTTCCAGAGGATCAGAGAAAGACTCCATAAATTCATTCAGGACGCAGGAAGGGTCCCCGAGAAGTGATGCAATCTAAAAACAAACAAAAAAACAAGACAAATTGGCTGCTATGATGAGAAAAGCAAAATATCTTGGGGATAACGCATTGCAGGATAATTAAGCCATGTACCTGCTGCAGAGATTGGGTGGGGAGGAGCTTTTCAAGTCGAGACAGAAACAGCCACATTAATGATTGGATTGCTTTGTCATAGGTTGGACCAAAGTCACCTGGGAAAACATCCTAAAACGAAGAACAATATGCATTTTAAAATCAAACATAAGCATAAAATTTGTATAGTGACCAGATTAGGATGCAAACATTTACAGAATCTTACATTAAAGAAATTTTTCCTCTCATCTGGGTCCCTCAGCAAGGTTTTTACCAAAGCCATAAAATGCGATTCAGCATGTTCATCTTCAGGGTTAGAAGTCTGCAATGAAAGTTAAATGATTCATTTATGCTTACAAATTCTTGAATTGAATTAACCAACATTAAATGTGCACCTCTTACCCCCATAGTCCACAGAGCTTCCAGTTCTTGCATTCGCTCCAGGTGAGGTTGGATAATCTGGATTTGGGCAGTGTCCTCAGTCCGACACAGTTCCAGGATCAACTGTAAGACATACAACATTAATTTAGTGCAGGTTTGCTCTTCTATCTGACGAAGCAGGAAAGAAGGAAGCATGTTGGCCCCAAATAAGAAGAACACTATCCCCAAGAGTTCTAGCTTTTCTCCCCTAAAACAGGCAGTTTAACAGCAGTCTTAAAAAATATATCCAATGACCCAAAGAAGAATAGAAAAAAAGTCAAAAGTTGTGGCATCTATAAACATTTCCAAATTCATGAAGAAGTTAGTCAAGCAATCATCTCCTTGTAAGCCTGTTTTGATGTCGAAATTGCTGTGTATTGTATAAACGTAGTTAAATACAATTATAAATACCCGTGCTCTTAGCCCTAAAATTAGTTCCGCTCGTTGTCTGGTAGAAAGAAGCTGAGGGATGATGTCTGTCACCCTGAACACAAACTCCTCCAGAAGTCCATAGTCAGACACAATTTTCTGGTCCACTGTCTGCCAGATCGCAGCTGAGACCAGGCGATGAGGCGGCACCAAGAGACGCAGGTAGGAGAGGGAAAGAGAGGAGCCTGGGGGGAAATAGTCAATGTTACTGCTGGACATTAGATCAAGTAGAACTGGGGTTTGCGCATTTGAGATTTCCAGATGCAACTTCGCAATATAAGAGAAGTAGCAGCACTTGACATAACTTCGGGGGCTTGGCAACTTCCACACAGCAACACAGATAGCTAGCCTAGCACTGGCCATTACATGGGTGGAACACTAGCTTCCCCGTCGTTGTCCTACAATTACAGTAAGCCGTGTATTGTCTCTGGGCATCGTGGGTTTAGTGTAACTTGCCCGCACACTTCATTGTGTGCGCATAAACCGCATTTGTGTGTTCCTAAACAAATTAGCAATGCTATTCCCGCGCGCGGTCTGTTGCGGCCTACCCAAAGAGATGTGTTTTTAATTGTTTCGACTCACCCGGTAACATGGATACTCTCTTTTCCATCCTGAGATTTGTCTCCACTCACTTTCAGGTTACAAACATGAAGAAAACGCGTAAAATATGGGTGTTCTGGATGTTTTTAACTTGGGTAAGCCGAGCCGGGACGGTGCTGTAATCTTTGTGCGTCAACGGTTGCCCTGTTCCACTGCAAACAACATTCCGTCACCAAACAAAGGTTTCAATGGTTCCGCTTATTCGTTTGTTCCGGCTTGGTCCTGTTTGGACTTTTTTTTTTTTTCACCAATGTTTCTGTAAGTTTTTTTAGTTTTCTCATCCAATTTTTTTTTTTAGAAAGACCTAACATAGGGGCACGTGAGTGTAATATTAACTAATGTGTTGATATTTTAGTATATAGTCTGTGCACAAAGCTTCAAAGAGCAAATTGTAGCCAGTAAAAGCTGTTCTACAATTATACACAACTGGTAACAACTTTATACTTATGCTTCCAAATAGTTTACCAATTGAACCATTCCTGATTAAAATATACGAGATATGGGTATCTCAATGACATATTGTCCTTACAAATAATGATTTACGGCAAAGAAAACTGTTTTTTTTATATTCATTGTGTAATGCTTTAAGCGAAGAAACTCAGTCACAGAGAAACCATCCTGCACTCCATTTATTGGAAACAAGAAAAAAAATAAATACATCTGTCCCTAAGAGATATCATTAGCTGTTGTCACTCACAGAAGGTGCTTTTTGATAAATTGAATCATGTAAAAGTCCCCTAAAATATGTTCTACCTGAAATACTTAGGTAAATGAGTGAATGTGCAGAGACTGTTGTGGATATTTAAGC
>OMNZ01050850.1:41036-113979 GCA_900303255.1 Lesueurigobius sanzi
GGACACGTTGGAAAGACAAGGTCTTTCAGCTGGCCTGGGAACGCCTTGGGATCCCCCAGGAAGAGCTGGATGAGGTGTGCGCGGATCGGGAAGTCTGGGCATCTCTGCTCGGACTGTTGCCTCCGCGACCCGACCCCGGATAAAGCGGAAGAAAATGGATGGATGGATGGATAGACGCAGGACTAATATTTTATTTGATATATTTATAATTTTAAAATAAATTTATATTGGATTTCAAACCAATTTAATAAATATGAGGATGTACTTGAAATTTTTAGCAGTTTAAAGATATGCTCGAGGGGAAAAAATGCTATGGCGCAAGACACCAGGCCACTCCTGATTTGAATAGGCGGTAGTAGTAGTAGTAGTAGTATGCATATACAGGATATCCAACAACACTTGAAAGCAGCGGATAACAGACACTACTAGTGCTTTGGCTCAGGCCAATTCAGGCTTACCTTTTGTGACATACAAATAGAAGAAATCGCAGTACAGAATGGTCTGCACGACTCCGGCCACTATGGCAATCATGTCGAAGAAACCCTCAAAGTAGAACCTCCAAATCCAGTTGATGAGGTATAGGGCTCTGTACAGTCCCAGGAAGAACAGGTAGTGTGTGGTGATGGTCTCTGCCTCTCCTGTTTTACTGATCATGAACAGCTGTGGTAAGATTGCCACCGACTCCAGGTAGATGGAGAACGTCCACAGAATCTAAACCACACAAAAACACAACATCCCGGTTGAATCAGAGCAGATAAACACATTCCTCTATAGCAGTGGTTCTCAAGGGGTGGGTCAGGACCCAAAAGTGGGTCGCGGGACTGTTTTAAGTGGGCCGCGAGCGTTTGCCAAACCCTATTGTTGATAATGTCTTTGGTAATTTTTGATAGGAAGAAGTGTAATCAATGCTTGAAATCAACTGAAATCTGCAAAGAAATACTACGTTTTGATATAAAATGTCTAAGTACGTTGAAATATCATAAAATAGCGGCTTGTCAAATTTGCCGTTTTCAGTGGTTCACTGTTTGTATATTTCCAGCTAATCATAATCACCAGGATTTTCATCCGCTGCCTCCTATTCAAATTTAGAAAAATAAAGAAAGAAAATCGATCTAGGTTAGACATGGGTGGACCAGGTGTTGTGTGTTGTACAAAGTTTCATGGCAGTTTGAACTCCCCAACATTTGTAGAACTCCCAAACCCAACTTGTTTTTGGTCACATACATTTCTATTGTTTTAATAGTAAAAAAAATAGGACAATAAGTGCTAATTAACGAACTTGAAAACACTTTCTTCATTCTTAATATATTCACATACTTTAAAATATATATATTTATTTTAAAGGGGATTTCAAGGGCTTCCCCCCTATATGCGATATATATGTCTGTCTGTGTTTGTTTATTTGGTTGCTCTATAGTCCTAATGAAGTCATAAAGTCAGCTGTATGTTCCTCCCATTCTGAGGAGTTAAAAAGCAGATAATAATTATTAATTATCAAGCATTCTTGTCATCTGACAGGAATGCTTCAATACTTTACTAAAAGACATTGAGGCACACTGTTATTGAGCCACTTCAGTCTAGCTGATCCATAAAAGAGGAGCTACTCTAACAGCAATGCAAGACACAAATGTCCTTAGTCCATAGGTACAGCAGATGAGTTACCTCCAGGGGAGAGAAATCATGGTTGACAAGGAAAGCCAGCCCCCCCACAGGAACCACCAGGAACTCCACTCTGAAGGTGTCATGGTTTCCGTCATATGTGGCTTTGAACTTTACGTAGATCAGATATACAGTGGCATATGCACAGCCGATGTAGATTACCTTAAAGAAAAAACAAGCATAAAGATATGCGAAATGAGGATGATAAGCCACTGCAGTCAAGTACAAATTACAATTATACCAATTCATCTAGGGGTTTTACCTTCATGGTTGTGTTGTAGAGTGAGATGAAGGAAGTGAGCAAGTCCAGGTAACGAGTCGTGAACACTAAGGCAAACAGGACCTGACTCTTTCCAGAAATACCTGTAAACACACACACATAAGCAAAAGTTAGTTTAACATCACTTACACTTCATAGCTGGTAGGAGAGGGTAACACAGTAACTTTCTCAAAGGTAAATCTACAAGAGAGCTCATCAGTGAATGGCATCCTTCAAGTCAGTCACAGGCATCCAGCCAAAATCCATGTTGAATAAAATTCTTAATATTTCAAATATACAGTAGTTCTTTGATATTCAGTCCAATGTGCTACTGAGAAGGTTTGCTGCAAGATTATTAGATCATTAGCGTAACCTTTGACCTTTAGACCACAGACAGTAGAGTTTAAACATGATATTGTACATATAACTGCAACAACGAGAAAACCTACAACATAAATCTTAGGACACTATGCAAAGGCATGCAGCTGTCAAAATATGTGCCACGTCAGATGACATGTTGCCTAGGCAAAGCACAGGGAGCTGCATAAGACAAAGCCTAAATAATGTTTAAGCTAGTTAGCTCAATTTAATGAAAAGGTGTAGCCTATTTACTACGGCTCACTATCATCTTTAATTGGTCTATGCAGAGCCAGAAATAGGTGTGATAAGGAAGCAGTCATTGAGGGCGCACTGTGCTGTAGTAGCTATCAAGCTAACATTAACATTAGCCGACACCGGCTAATGGAATTCCACAGCACAATACACATTATTTGTATGATAATTCAGCGGAAACTTTACACTTCAACTAAACTGTATTATACGTGCAAAACGAAGTGTATCAAAAAATATCCTGTTTGACTATGCAGCCACTCACCGGCACACGACCTGGTTTTCCATATTTTTAGCAGCAGAATGATGATTGCTGCTAGGTGGGAGAGATCACCAGTTAGCCTGAAGATGTTCATGTTTCTGAAGGTACTGGCGAGAAACTAAGCAAACTAACACTCTTACCGTGCCAGAGTGTGTGCAAGTACGTATATAATCGTAATAGTTGCAGTCCAGTGACAGCTCTAATAACTGATTCTAGATTTAGAGGAAGAAAATGGCGAGTAAAGCGCGACGTGGCCGGAGGACGTGGCTAGTGCAGCAGCATCCAATGTACAACAGGAATCGCTCAACGCTTCAGCCAATCAGAAGGTGCGCGTGCTTTTTACATTACATTTATTTAGGCTTATCAATCATTCAGTGGTATGCGATCGGTGTGTGGTTGAGGACTAAATGCACGCGGGAACTCAATTAGTCAATTAAGTTATTACATCTTTAACAATAGCAGAATGTTCACGTTTTGATGAGTGCAAGAAATTTAGTTGAATACAGGACCATTTGTTTCAAGTGTTTGAAGCTAATGCAATAGGTTCAAAATTAACCAGATTTGACGAGGTTACAGTAGTAGAAAACTGCAAGGACTGTTTCACACAAGTGTTTGAGACAAAGTGCAAATAAGTTTGAACACAAAACAAAGCAAACTGGACAAATACAACATTTTAATTTAAGTTTACTTTTCAATAGAAACACATAAACATGGCACATTTACAGCTTTATTATTCAATTAACGTCTCATTGATACCTCATTTGTATTTTTTTTTTTAGGCAGTGGGTCGTTTCCAGCTTTTCCAACTAAAACTAAACAGACAACTTGATCAGAGAAAAAAAATGAATAAAAGTATGTCTTCAATGTGCACCAAAGTTTCATCAACCCCTCCATATGCAATCAATAATAAAACACTACATATTTTTAAATTTAGACTTTAGTTTTTAACAGAAAACTGAGCCTTGTGATTATTTATCAAATATTCCAAAGTTCCATAGTGCATTGGCCTTCAGAGATCCAAATCTCAACTTTGATTTATTGGTTTTAAGACAAACACTGCATCATCCAGAACATAATAATCATTGTACATATCGCCTTCACAGAGGTATGGTAGTCTTGTCACTGCCTCAACTTCAAAACCAGTCTTTTCAAATAGTTCAGTGGACAGGTTGGTCACTTGCTCTTCCCACGTTTTTCCTTTAATCTTAAGGTGTTCTTTGGGACGCTGCCACTGCCCTCCTAAAAAAAATGACAACAGTTTAGATGACCCATCCTTAAACTCATTTTCTAAAGCTCTCAAGTAAGTATCACAATCTGTCCAGTCATAAACTCACCAACTTCTACATAGGGCTGGAAGGGCACCACTGCTGCCACTATGAGCCGGCCTGTTTTTGGGACCAGGGATTCATGGATGTCCCGAAGAAGCGCCATAGGGTCATCACAGCGGTCAAGCAAGTTTAGACAGCTTATGACATCATATTTAAACCCAGTCTGTGGCCATTCGTTTATGCCCAACAATCTGTGCAAAACAGAATATAAGCACAATAATCAATATCAAGAATTTGTTTTGAAATTATCCAGACCTTTAACATGTTGCTGCTATAATTAATTTATTTGAAGAGAAGATGTTCAAATAAAGAGAGATTATTTTCTGCGGCAGGAATAAACCTACTTGTAATTCTTCCTCTGAAGATGCCACTTCATGGGCGGAGAGACCTCGGTGGCGTAGACCTCTCTGAAATGAGGACCCATGATCTGAGTGACTCCTCCGTCCCCTGCCCCCAGGTCCAACAGTCTTTCTGCTGTCCACTCGGGGCCTACTCTGAGGATGTGCTGAAACTGCGCCGATGAGAACACAAACATAGACCCACGACTGAGAAACCTGATGTGTGGACAGATAAAAGAAAGAACAAAAAGATGGTATTGTATTAATTGTAATAGTATTTTAAAATATATAAACAAAATCAATTATGGTCAAATGACTGACTTCTGAAAACAAAATTATTGCTATATAAAAAAAGTTATAAAGCAGAATTTTAGTTTTCTTACACAGGGTAGGCACATTTTAAGAATTATTTCAGAAATAGAACATTCAACATTGCAAATTGAGTGGCAAATCAATGAATACTATCCCAGACTTGCCACTCCATACGCTTTAACAAAACTCTAGATTGGACATGACCCTCTTTAATGTGGCAAATGTGGCGGCCATCTTGTGATTGGCCGGTGAGACTAATGCTCATAGTAATATAAAACAGGAACACAGTTTTCATTGATAAAACGTCTGTATTTAAGATTATTATTATTTTTGATTTGTTGTATTGCTGGTAAGTTTAGGTATCTAATTCAAGACATACTGTATTTACTCTAAAATGTGGAGTTTTATAAATCGTAATCTTAGCACTATTTTGCACCATTCATTCTACTGTATCACTGTCTCAAGTGCACTAGCTAAATATTAATCAAATTATTATATTTTATTCTTTCAGGACTGTGCTCATACAAACAAAATTATTATTTAGGAAGTGAGAATAGGGAGGTATAGCTGTACTTTTTTTTTTTTTTAGCATAAATAGCACAAGCTACTTCAAAGAAAGTATAACATAAATTATATGAAATCAAACCTAAAATCAAATATAGCTTAACTAGACATAAGGTCATTCAGTATTTAGAAAATATGAGTGAGGGACGGATGGAGCGGGAGATTGACAGATGGATCGGTGCAGCGTCTGCAGTCCGTTGTATCGGACTGTTGTGGTGAAGGAGTTGAGTCGAAAGACGAAACTCTCGATTTACCGGTAATGAGATTTGGGTCATGACCGAAAGGACCAGATCCCGGATACAAGCGGCCAAAATGAGTTTCCTCCGCAGGGTGGCTGGGCGCACCCTTAGAGCTAGGGTCAGGAGCTCAGTCACCCGGGAGGAGCTCGGAACAGAGCCGCTACTCCTCCACGTTGAAAGGAGCCAGCTGAGGTGGCTCGGGCATCTGTTTCGGATGCCACCTGGTCGCCTCCCTCGAGAGGTGTTCCAGGCACGTCCCACTGGGAGGAGGCCCCAGGGAAGACCCAGGACACGCTGGAAAGACCAGGTCTTTCGGCTGGCCAGGGAATGCCTTGGGATCTCCCAGGAAGAGCTGGAGGAGGTGTGCGCGGATCGGGAAGTCTGGGCATCTCTGCTCGGACTGTTGCCTCCGCGACCTGACCCCGGATAAAGCGGAAGAAAATGGATGGATGGATGGATGGATGTAGTAGTATTGAGAGTATTGAGAGTATTGAGAAAAAAGTCATTATTTTAAAAAGCATAAAAATAAGTTCCATTTCCTATTAATTTACATTGCACTATAGTTCTAAAAGGACAATTACAACATGGCCGCCAGAGCTTGCCATTCAGTCCAATATATTACTATGGCCATGTCCTAGCTAGCGTTTTATTAAAGATCTTTTAAAGGTTTGTTGCCACTCAATATGATACTGTTTGTGATGGAATGCTAACTGCTGTTGCTATGTAATGACATCGCACACACCTTTAGCATGAATATTTAAGACCATGAACCAAGTAGCTTTTTCTTTCTTTTTGCAAAATGACAAAAGCAGGACCACAAATACTGCACTTATTTAAAACTGCGAGTAACTGCAAGTGAAAGAGAAGTACTTGCCCGTTAATTGAGGTACGTGAGACGACAGGGCCGAGGACAGTAGACACAAATGAGTGGTAGAGCTGAGTGAAGAGCCAGCCGGACTTTTCCATGCTGCGTTTAAGAAAAGTCTGTGTGTCATGGTCCAGAATGCTCTGAATAAACAGGGGCTGCAATTTGTCTCCCAGCAGGTCAGGGACACACCGGTACCACTACAACACAGAAATCAGATACAATGTCCACTTGTAAATCTCTCCATTTAACAAATGAATTGTACTTTAAAGGAATAGGCCACTATTTTACATACTGGGATATGTTCTTTCCTGAGCTTAGACAAGTTGATGCGTACCTGTCTGGTCTTTGTGAGTGCTGCGAGTCCCGTAAATAGACCGTTGATGTTGTTAGCATTAGCCTCTCCCAGCGTATTCCCATGGTCCAAAACGGGGGGAGGAGTTAGAAGCCAACAAACTCTTCCACGTTTTCCCTATTTAAATACGGTTATGTGAGTAGTTACACAAAATTAAACATGTCGATTTTCTAAGCAGATAAAAAGTGGTACTATATTGTAAGGCGTAATAACACCCTAGGAGCGCTTTGATGTCTGCGCTGTAATATCTTCACTCCTAGTGTGAGAGTGGACGTATTGCTGCGCCTTTTTTCAGGTTAGAAAATCGACATGTTTAATTTTGTGTAAATATACTTGGATCGTGTAACTACTCACTTAACCATATTTAAATAGGAAAAACGTAGAAGAGTTTGGTAGCTTCCAAATTCGCCCCTGTTATGGATCATGGGAATACGCTGGGAGAGGCTAATGCTAACAACATAAACGGTCTATTTACATTACTGAGGGCACGCACAAAGACCAAGCCGGGTAGCACCAACTCGTCTAAGCTCAGGCAAGAACATATCTCAGTATGGAAAATAGTGGCCTATTCCTTTAAACAAGCATTAGTTACATTACAGTAGTTTGGAAAGGTTTTAATACTTTACTTTTTGAGTAAAGTACAAATGGGGCGGGGCCTAGTGGCGATACAATGCAGCATCGATGCACAGATAGGATTGTAAATAACATAATTATTAAGATGCTCTTTCTATTGTACATGTTGATTGTACATCTAGGAACTAATTTGAATTTTGAAAGGTTACAGAGCGTGTACCAGTATTTGCCTGGGTATGGGTGATGTACATGAATAATATCTATTGTGTTTTGTGTTTAAATCAATGGGTGCGTTTAGATGAGAATGAAGATTATCTATATGGTATGATTTGTATATTTGTACATATTATATATGTAGCACTTTGCATATCGACATTCGTTCAATTTCTGTTACTGAATGTAAACCGAAGTTTAAATCTATGTACATATGGGATGAGTGTATAATTGTATATATGTATTATAAATGTAGTGATCTGTTTACTAGTATAATTGAATTTATGTTACTGAATGTAAACAGTAGTCACAGAAAATTGTAAGTAATTCAGGGGTAGGCGTAAATAAGCGTTTTGCTTCAGCCTACTCCTTTTGGGCATTGTGGTGTTGTTGTTTTTTTTCTTCTATTGCTGAATATTTTTGTTTTGGTTATAACCCAACTGCTCAAATAAAAGAAATGATGACTTTATTGTTTCTCACATTTACACATCAAATAAAAGCTCAATCACTTAATAGCATGTCCAAACCTAAAATGAGTAGACCGTACTGCATGTGATTTGAGCAAGTTTACAATGCATATAAAGTGTGTGTTTATAATAAGCTCAATATGTAGTATTGTTCTAGCTGAAAGCATTATCAGAACACACAAATAAATCCATAAATATAATCATGGTTTTTCTTTTGTTGGTGTTGAACGTCTTGAGACAAGTAGAAATCCAAAACTCTGGAATATTTCTTACAATGTGCACTTGTGGCTGCAAAGCTGCTTGTAAATTTATCAAATATCAATAAGATAATTAAACTTCAGTTTTATTTTATTCAACATGGTTAAAAATAGAATAAAGGTGAACACTCCAAGGCTCTGGATAATTATGAAATACCAAGCTGGATTAGGGTTGTTGTCTGTCATACTTCAGTGAACGTTTTCTTTAGGACTTAAAATTCAATAGTACTTGAGGAAAAGCTTGATGGCTGCTTTCATTGAAGTCCAATTTTTATTCACATCTTTGATGTTTCAGTTGGGCAAGCTTCAGCTAGATAATAGATGATATCAGCAGATATTTCTCATGAAAGAGTTGCTCTGGGTAGTTAACATTAGAGCATGGTACTGAAACATTCCCAATAATTAGTGCAGCCAAGAATACAAGTGAGGCTTTAAGATACAACTTTGTAAATCAGCTAAACAATAAAAACGTGAGAGTATTTTTGATATGGTAAATTTTCACGTAACAAACAACAAAGTGGGAATAAGTCAATCCATTTCTTAAAGAAAAAACGAGTCAAGATTATGAATTATGCAGTAAGAGCATCTCTAAATCATGACCATTTGATCATAGCATCCCCAAAAATACACAGTAAATCCCAAAGCAAGGCAATCCTTTTCAATGCATACACTTAACTGAAAAAAATATTATTTAGACAAAGTTAAAGTTTACCTCTTCATTCTCAGGAGCGACGGGCTCGCTCATTGTGTTGGCAGTTAATAGGGCGCGCACCACGGGACTGCGCACGTACCTGCCCGTCCACATTCTTCTGACACCGACAAGAAAAGACACATAGAACAGCACCCAGGCCACAAACAGCACAGTCCTCAGCTGCAAGGAGGGCATCCCGGGTCCGGACAGGAGCAAGGTAATTTTATCAACCAGGGCACAGCAGTGGAGACAAGCGTTAATAATTCATGGCGATGGAGAAACTAGCCAATTGTAAACCAACACGAGTGGTCATGCGTCCAGCTGAGAGTAAACAAAGAAAACAAACCTCATGGGCGCGGTGACTTTAAGCTCAGGCGCTGTTTACTTGCCATCTTAGGCCCATTCAAAGCCCACTTAGAGCGATTAAGCTATGATTATTCATCGAACAGGGTCTGAACAAAACATAAGCGCAGCATCTCTGGTGGGTTCCATGCATCCATCCACCGACTGCCGCTTCCGCAACACAGCGGCAAACGTATCATACTGCCACCTACTGTATCGGAGATGTATGGGACCTAAACACGGATGCACCACGATACGAGTTCAAAGAAGTTGGATTTATCCTGAAGTGTCTATGAGTGTGCCTCGTTAGTAGACCTCTTTTCTGTAATTATTCATATCTGTTGTCAGACATCAGTCGGGGTTATGGCCAGTGTTGTGCGCACCGCTGCAGAGCTTGTGGAGGAAGCTCGGGCAAAGTTTGTACAGGAATTCGGAGAGGAGCCGCAGCTGGCCGCCTGTGCACCGGGAAGAGTCAACCTGATCGGCGAGCACACCGACTACAACGAGGGCTTTGTCTTACCAATGGTAATAGTAGGCTTATCATGAAGCTATTGCTTAGTGCTCAGATGACAGTGACCACTCCCCGATCGGTCCACATGATCACTTAGGGCAGTGTTTCCCAACCTTTTTGAGCCAAGGCACCCTGTTTACAAAAGGAAAATCTCAAGGCACCCCACTAAACAAAAATCTCACAAAAAATATATTTATTGAAATAGAATGGGAACTCCTTGTTCCTAATCCAGTCAAGAAAATCAATGGAAAGTGAAGGGAAATAATTAGAAACCTTCAGCTCAAGTCTTTCCACATGTTTACCTACTGCCAGTGCAGTATGTTGATGTCATTTATGCGTGTGTAGGAACACATGTATCACAATCACACATCAATAACTAGTGAGTTGTCTCATTCACAGCATGATTGTGGGCTACTTTGTTTTTTTGCGTGATAGTGGTAGAGTGTGTAATTGTTCTACCTGACCACTACATGTCGATCAGGAGAAATTTCCAGGGCACCCCTGATGATGATGATTCCTTGGTTGGGAAACATTGACTTAGGGTAGGGTTAGGGCAACAGGCTTCGGGCTATTAAGTATAGCAGTGTTTTTTTTTATTTTTAAGACTGATAAAGAATATTGAATATTTCTTCCCAATCCAAAAAAAATAATTTTATTTGCTACTTTTTTACTGTAGGTGGGACAGCCTTTATTGCTCCCAGACACACAAATGTTTTGACTTCGGCTTACAGTCTAGTTACTACAATTAAGTCTTTGCAATTAGATGTGGGATATTATGACATAGCTTCAAGGAAATAAATATATTGTCATAGTCTTTTGTTGAGGGCTAAATAATGGAGCATGATAATAGCCTTTTCACTCTCACTTCCTACATATTTTGTTTAATCTAATCTCTCTGTTTTAACTGTGCATTGTGATGTTTGCTGCACCATCAAAGGCTCTGCCAATGCTGACAGTGGTTGTGGGCAAATCAAACTCTGGTCATGATGCTCACATAGTGACCTTAAATAAGGATGCAGACCAGCCTTGGAGAGTGGACCTCGACCTGCGGACTGAGCTGGTTTCAGGACAACCAAGATGGGCAAACTATGTGAAGGGAGTTTTACACCATTATAGAGGTGAGCTATCTTTTATTCAACAATAATCAAATCGATTTGTCAGTTTACTATTACTAACCAGCTCTATAATTAAAATATTTTAATGACTATATGGTAAGTTACAAAATATTCGTTGCTCAGCTTCTCCTGTGCCGGGGTTCAGTGCGGTGATAACAAGCAGCGTTCCTCTTGGAGGAGGTCTGTCCAGCTCCGCTTCACTGGAGGTGGCTTTCTACTCATTCCTACAGCAGATTAAACCAGGTGAGAATCCAAACTGTACACATCTAGCATACTGCATGAACAACAAATAGATACCTGAAGTTGTGGCTGGCTGTGAACAAGAATCTAAAGTTAAACATAAAGATTGTCTTTGTTTTATGGTAAAATGGTGAATTTGCTACATTTTACATCATGCTCAAAATGGTTTTTTTTGTAGCGTTTTTATGAGGAAGTATGTATAGCGCCAATTCTGAAGTGAGCGTTCTCAGCTCTTGAGAAGGGTATCACCACCACTGACAGCTGACAGAAACAATTGAAGTATCTTGAATTAGAGAACAGCATTGTTAAAGTGTAATAAACTAAAGGGGTTTATTAAGCTTTAGGTTTGATTATACTTATTTGAGATTTTTTTGTATGTTTTTTTATTTGGCTGGGACAGTGCATGTTAGTAAACACACATGGGACACATGCATGTAAACACACCACTCCGGATTGTAGCCATGGGCACCCGGAGGAAACATGGGGGAAAACATGCAAGCTCCACACAGAAAGGCCCCGTCAGGCCCAGGGATTCAACCCGGAACCTTCTAGCTGTGAAGCACAAGTGATAACCGTTGTGCTGCCGTGCCGTCAATGCTAATGTTTTTACAGGTTGTTTTCACTGTTACAGATGATGGAGCTGAAGTGGCCAAGGCAGTGGCTTGTCAGCAGGCAGAGCACTCTCATGCTGGCGTACCCTGTGGCATTATGGACCAGTTTATTGCTGTTCTTGGTAAAAAAGGCCATGCTCTGCTCATTGACTGCAGGTAGTATAGAAGAGTGAAAAATAAATTGAATTAACATTTTTGCAAGAACATATCAAAGCATATTGACTTTTTCAGGTCCCTGAAGGCTACATCTGTGCCTCTGGTAGATACAAGCCTTGTCATTTTGATCACCAACTCCAATGTAAAGCACTCACTGACTGGCAGTGAGTATCCCACCAGACGGAGGCAGTGTGAACAGGCTGCTGTCGTCCTTGGAAAAAACAGCCTCAGAGAAGCTACTATGAAGGAACTGGAAGGTATACAACTGTACACATATGACATTGATGAGATTTGCTTGTTTTGTGTGTCTTGTATAATTAGGCAGTATAAGGCCTTCTGCAGGCCAGGGTTGGGCCTGGTCAGTACTTGGGTGGGAGACCACCGGGGAAATGCCAGAATGCCTGTGTGTATGACGTGTGTGAGTGAATGGTGGGTGGTCGGAGGGACCATGGCACAGATTGGCAGCCTCGCTTCTGTCAGTCTACCCCAGGGCAGCTGTGGCTACAATAGTAGCTTGCCACCACCAAGTACGGAATGAATGAATAATGCACAAAAAAAATGTAAAGCGACTTTGAGTGTCTGGAAAAGTGCAATATAAAACTAATGCATATTATTATTATTATATTTTTATGATGCATAATCATTCTCAGTAGTCAAATAACTTGCTACAAAGTCCATTTCTCAGTCCTACACAGTTAAAGTTATGGCCAAAAGTCAGGCCTTCAGGGTATGTAAACTTATGCACTTCTTAGAATGATAACACAAAACCCTTTATTTCGTTAGTGGTTGGGTGAAGCCAAGTATTGTCAAAAATGTTCTTTGTTTAAGCTTTACAACTAGAAACTAGCCAAATATCCCTGATCAAAACATATTGTGCATCTTGAAACAAACATCATTTTTTTCCGAGAGTCCAATTTTGTCAAAGAGTCCTGTATTTCAGCTGAAGTGAGTTTTTCTTTGCTCCTGAACAGTTTTCCTGGCAGTTGTTGAAGGTCATGTAAACATTAGATCAGGGACATTTGAGTAGTTTCTGTTTCATTATGATTTCAAAAGAGTAAACTCAGTTCTTTGGCAATAAATGGCTTCGCACAACCACTAATCATAAGTGGAAAAAAGATTTTTGTGTTATCATTCATATACTATAAAAATGGCCAAAAGATTTAAAGGGTATGTAAACTTAAAAGGGTTAGTAAACTTTCGGCCAGACCTGTACCTTCTCTCTTCTACATACTCTTCCTATGTGACAGTCTTCCACTTACCACAGGAACAATTTATAATCTAATATAATCTGTATCTTACACTTTTATCACTTCTAATATACATGTTCTTATTCCCCTCAGATGCAAAAGGCAGGCTTGACGAAGTAACTTACAAACGAGCCTGGCATGTGATTGAGGAGATACAAAGAACAGAACAAGCAGCTGAAGCCTTGAAAATTGCTGCTTACAAAGAAGTTGGCAAATTAATGGTACAAAGCCACAACTCTCTCAGGTGAACATCAAATTAAAGCTTTTTTTTCACACCTTTTTTTCCAATATTTTGAAAAACTTTCCCCTCATATTTCGCAGTCAAACCAAGGACTGTAATATATTACACCATGACAATTATTGAGATTGACCAAAGTTGAGATTGTGATTTCTCAATTAATTGCACAGCCCTATTGCTGTTCAGGCATGTCGGTGTAAAGGGAAGACCTGTTTGTTAATCTAAAACAATCCGCTGAATTGTGTTTTTTTTTTTTCTGGCAGACCTTCCAGATAGAGAAATGTAAAATTCACTGTACTTATTATATATTGTGTATCTTCAGGGATCTGTACGAGGTGAGCTGTCCAGAGCTGGATGAGCTTGTGTCTGCTGCTCTGGAGGTTGAGGGGGTATTCGGCAGCAGAATGACAGGAGGGGGCTTCGGGGGTTGCACAGTGACCCTCCTCCAGGCCCATGCTGTTGACACGGCCATACAGCACATTCAGGTATGAAATCTTGACAGTCTTTGGTACAATTTACAGTACAGTTATCCTTCTTGAGCAGCCCAAGTCCATTTCCTCTTACGCAGCGTCAAGGTGTTGCCTATTAATTGCTTCAAAACAAACAAACATTTACCCAGAAATTAGCTTAAGCAACTATTATCTATTATCCAAACATTGTCTACGGAATGCTTTATATTGTTGCATTATTAACCTTTTTGTAATGGAGTGTTTGAGGTTTATTTAATTCTGATACTTCCTGTTGTGGAAAATAAAAAGTACAAGTAAAAAGTACAGCTTTTGGGTACTTTTATGTTACACAAATTTAATGAAGAATAGCTTTTACTTTCACTTCACTACATTTTTGATCTGTTTGACCTGGTTTAGAATTGGTTTGACACAAAAGCAGAATCCTTAAAAAAACAAAAAAACAATACATTTAACTATTTCAATTGTTTAAAGTCTATGTGAAATATTTTTACTTCTATAGGCTACATTTGGAAGTGGATACTTTTGAACTTTTAATTGAGTAGAATGTTAACAGCATTTTCCTGTATCTGTACTTTGTCTTAATTGAGTACTTCTTCCACCATTGGATATTTCTCATTTTGAAACATTTGTTTTTGGCCCTCAGGAGCGATACAGTGGAAACGCCACGTTCTACGTAACAACTCCATCAGAGGGCGCTCGAGTCCTGAGTCTGGGCTCATGATCAGCACAAGCCCAGGTTCTGATTAAACAAACATGAAACTTGAGTCCATAAAAATATGAAGGCATTAATGATGCCATCTAGGCCTATGTTCTATGGTCTGAAATTATGTGGATTGTTTAAGATTGTAAATTTAACATATGTATAAGAATCATTTTTAAAATTCCTTGCTAACTAAACTAAGTAACTAAAATATTATAATTTCCTTTGGGGATTTTTTACTTCTTTGGAACAGAGGTTTAGAAGGTAGGGACAATGCAGGAGCTTGCTAGATGTATTCAGAGGTAACTTTGTCATAAAATATTTTACTCAAATAGAAGGTGAAGATGGTGGCTCAAATAGTCGCTTGAGCAAAAGTACAAAATAACTTAACTACTGTGAGTACTGAGTAAGTGAGCTTAAAATCTGATTTACATTTCAAAGCTGATGTAATAGGACAGACAAAACAAAAGTAGTGTTGATAAATAGATGATTTTAAGATAATACACATGCATACACACGTGCTCCAGGCCTTCAGTAGCTGATGACGATCTTTGGAGTAAGATCGAAACGTCCTACATTTCAACTACAGAGTACAGATGAAGACTGAAGAATTTTTGCCTACGATGGACAACTCCTGTACGACTGAGAACCTACACAAACGTAATACACAAGAGTATTCATTGAAGTAAAATTTGTTGCAATTTCGTATATAGACATTAAGCTTTTGTCACTTAACTGTTTGTGGAAAGAGCAACCAAATGTTTTACTCAAGTAAGAGTAGGTAATCAAGTAGAACTAAAAAATACTGCGTGATAAAACTACTGCATTTAATTCAAAAAAGTTAATGAACTATCTGCCTCTGAATGCATCCCTCTTGGGCTACACATTCTTGTCTGAAATGTTGCACAGGTGTAATCAATCAATCAATTAATCACTTGATTATAATCCGTTTGAAGGAGGTAAAGTCCCTTGAAATAAATGAAGAATTATGCTGTATTTTAATGTATCAATCGTTGTGTTGCATTTTGTATTAAAAAGCTTTATAAATAAAGTTTGATTTGATCAAAAAACAAAGAAAATGTTATTAGGTGTACATTTAAAGCCTTAATATAAAATAGGATTACTGCTCAAGACCACACCTCCAGTGTTTCAATGAAGTGGAGCCTTTGTGCTCTTTCTAGGGTTTACACAACAAAACACTATATATAGTTTTTCCCAGACAGATCGCGGCATTTGTGGATTGTGTTTTATAATGTGGACATTTTAGACACGCTTATCTATTATTATTTTATTTAGAGTTTATGAGGACGGAACCGGAAGTTGTCGCTACCAAGGTGCACTTGAATGCACCATGTGGGAGGAGTTTAGAGAGAGAAGTTTAGCTTAGCAGGAAACACTGCAGCTATCATTACATTACCGGGGCGAAAAGTAAGGCTTGTAAGATATTAGGCAATTATAACTATCTTTCTTATGCTCCACACACACTCGGGGCTTTGTGCGTCTTCGCGTTTATATCTTGAATGAGGGTAAAGCACTTTAGATTGAAGTGAGCGGACAGCTTTGGGACTGTAGGAGAAACCTGTTCAGCGGCTGGAGGGAGCTGTGGACTTCGGCGGAGACACGGCTCTGAATCAGGTGGGTACGGACTGGGACTCGGGCCCAATCTGTTGATAGTGATCATTTGACTGGCTGCGCGCAAATGGTCAGAAGTTCAGCCACCTGTTTTCAAGAGTCTAGCCCTGGGAAAAGACGCTGCTTCACTGACGTTGGCTAGCTTGTACCCTTTATATCATTGTGTCTTTATTCCTTCACAGACTTCACTAACTAGTTTGTAAAAGTTTAGCAATAAATAGCCATAGCTTTTGCACAGATCCGTTGTCTATTTTTATCTTACAGGAGCGTAACTTGGGATAACCCACAAACAGTACAGTAGAGTAGAGTCCTGATATCTTGTCATTGGATGACAACATCTCTTCAATGTTCCTGTGTAAGACGTCTTGAACACACATGGGCACATTATTAGGCCTAATCTATGCCACTGCTGACATACCACTGACTCAGATGGGTGATCTCACTTTAAACTTCTCATTTGAAATGTACTTTTTTTTAGCTTCTACAAATAGAAATTGATGTCCATACGTTGCAACTCTTGTTGAAACTCAATTTACACATGAAGCTGTGTTAGTGGAGCAGTAGATCCAGTGCATTGTTGTGTAATGACGGAAGCGTAACCGCAGAAAGGTGTGTCCTCCTGGCAGGCAGGTAGGATAAGGCCTTTGAGTCATGTCTTTGTTGGGGGCAGTATTGTTTACATCCAAGAAACTGGGAAACAGTGAAACATTACTGGCTTGAGGTAAAGGTTGGGGTCCTTTTGAACTGTATTAACATGATACTTTTCCGTTTTTGTGCACCACAAAGACTTTCTAAAAAGCAATAGTTTCATAGTGTACCACTCTGAAACCAAGCACAATGATTTTTTTTTTTTTTGTGTTATTTTGTAGATAAATAAAATGGTGTTTTCTTATGTATGCTGTCAAGTAGGGCTGCACAATATATAAAAAAAATATTGTATCACCACAAAATATCGCAAATATTTTTTTTATATTTTCTTTTTCTTTCCTTAATTCGTTGTTGAAGAAGACCCCACACACACACACACACACACACACACACACACACACACACACACACACACACACACACACACACACACACACACACACACACACACACACTCTCTCACACACACACATACACACATACACACATATACACATATACACATATACACATATACACATATACACATATACACATATACACATATACACATATACACATACACACATACACATATACATACACATACACACTCTCTCTCTCTGTGCAGCTCAAAACAAACAGGCTTTGTTCTCAGACTTGTTCTGTTGCACCTGCTTTCACCTGAAATGGAGGCAAAACAGTCTCCCCTCCCTGTGGGACATAGAGTAGAACGTAGAGCGCCTGTTCCCAACAACTATAACAAATACAAGTAGAATTTTAAACATTTAATTGCATTTTTTTCTGTAAATTATTTATATACACTATATATACATGCACGTAATGATGGACATTGACAGATCAGTGTATTAAAATGTTGAGTGAGTGATTCTCAACTCACTGCTCACTATCTTGCCTTAGTAAATCTAAAATGTTAATGTACTATTTTAGCAGCCACATATAACCAACAGTATCATAGCCTTGCAGCCAAACTATACTCTCTTCCTGTATACAAAAAAAGTATAGTATTATGAAACCTCATATCCTTCAGACCTTTCACAAACAATGTGAACCAACCAATCAACCATCAGATTGTGATCCTTTAGTTCAGTGGTTCTCAACCGGGACCCACCATTACTCTATAATGCCAGGCTGCAAAACCAAATA
Organism: Lesueurigobius sanzi; assembly: GCA_900303255.1. Taxonomy (NCBI): domain Eukaryota; kingdom Metazoa; phylum Chordata; class Actinopteri; order Gobiiformes; family Gobiidae; genus Lesueurigobius; species Lesueurigobius sanzi. Next base: position 59,084 of record OMNZ01050850.1, read on the forward strand.
AGAATTGATCAATCTAGTATATAAATAATGCAAAATACAGCTTTTTCATCAGAATCAGAATAGAATTTATTGCCATTGTCAATGAAGGTTTGACAGACTAGGAATTTTCTTTGGTGTTCTGGTGGAACATGAAACATAAACTTAGATAAATAATAAACTATGGAAAAAGAAAAGGGTATAAAAAAAAATATAGAACTATAAGGCATGCATAAAAATAGAATAAGATAGAAAATTCTAATAAAACAGTAATTTAACACAATACGAGACGGCAGCATGAATGGTGAATTACAGATTGGCAGCAAATGTAAGTGTGGACATCCCACATAGTGCAAATAGAGCAGTGCAAATGGAACAGGTTATTCAGTTTACATTAGTCTGACACAGAGTTATGAAGTGTTCATGGCTCTGATACAAAGGTTTTGAATGTTATTAAGTGTTCATGAGCCTAATAGCGGAGGGGAAGAAGCTGTTCTTGTGGCGGGAGGTTCTGGTCCGGATGGACCGTAGCCTCCTCCCTGAGGGGAGAGGGGTAAACAGTTTGTGACCAGGGTGGGAAGGGTCAGCTGTGATCCGACCTGCACGCCCCCGGGTCCTGGAGACATGCAGGTCCTGGAGAGATGGAAGTTTACAGCCAGTCACCTTCTCAGCAGCACGCACAATGCGCTGCACTCTGTGTTAAAACAAGATTCCTACAAATTAAACGGTAGTTGAATAAAATTAAATTAACCTTTTTAAAGTGAATTGTGATCAAAATTACTAATTTGAACAGACTAAGGACATTTTTCGTTTTTTTAGCAGGTACATATTGAAAAAACGTTACCCAGACAAAGGCTCACTAAAAATGATTCCGTGACCCACTTTTGGGTCCTGACCCACCAGTTAAGAGCCACTGTATTTCCCGTGCTATTTCGGTGAAGCTAATATAGTAGCAACTAGCAAGAATACTTTCTTTCCTAAGAGACTGTAGTACTTCTCATGATGCCAGTGCATTTTCTGATCTTGTGCATTTGGCTGCTTGCCTGGTGATAAGGTGTACAGTTACCTCTATGCCGTCATTTGTAACAGCGTAAACAGACACCATCCATGTAAAATCCTCTGGGGAAAAACCTGGCCATTTTAAATTAGGGCTATGATACACCCCTGTTCATGGCAGATACAATTAAACTTTCTACATTATAAAATAATGTCCACACGATTTATAAAAATGTTATTAAATTAACTATTACAAAATAAAGGTCTGGTACATCGGCACAACGGGTAAGTCTGATGAAACAATAAATCACTGTGTTGGTATATTAAATGCAATAAAATACAAATTAAGAGAGAAAATGCACATCATAACATCTGCCTTATCTACATCTGTCGGCCACTTTGAAGTAAAGTCGTTTTGTTGTTTTTATTTTGACAGTTTTGAATGGTGTGAATAGTGTATTGTTTTTATATATGAGGGAAATTCCCCTTTTAAATCATACTAATGGTGAGTCCATCACAATGACTTCCCTTTCTCAGAGCAGGTACCTGATTTCAGATTGAGTCAGTGTCTGAGCTAGTTTCCACTGGGGCAAAAAGGGATGTCACAATGTCAAAATTGTATGATTCAATTTTTGTGGGATGACAATATTCCTATTGTGAAATTATTTAATCAAAATTTAACCGAACAGTGAATAAATCTATGGTTCATCTTGACTATTGACCCCACATCCAAACCCTGTGGCTCGGCTCGTTGTTTGGAGTAAATGGTCCTGTAATGCAGTTATTTGTTGTTTTAGATGAAGTATTTTTTGGAATGTCTCATGAGCCATATTATTAAACGCATTATCACATTGGAATCTGGAATCTTTTTTGCCATGCCACCCATCTGTAGTTTGACGAGAATGACTGAGTTATTACCTAAAAGAAACTTCTTTTCTTGTCCTCTTTAACATAAACATCTGCTTCTCTTGTGTCAAACCAAGGCCCATAATGTGTTTTAGATCAGTTACTTTATTGTTTCATTAATGAATACATTAAAACAAGAATAACAGTAGCAGAATGTACAGCATTTTATTCTGTATTTTATATTATATTTTATTTTCCAACACTGGGTAGGTAAGAGGAAAGCTCCATTTAATGCTTATCAATCAAATCTTTTTATATTATTGTTGTTTTATGTATCGGGTACATTTTTAATTTGGATATTAACACATTGCTACATCGACATTCCACAATTGTGCACTGCCACTCACACATTCATGACTAATGTTTTCTTTGCTTCTTACCACGTGGACTACTCTAAATCATATCAAAGATATCAGTGCTGTATTTAACGATGCAGTCCTTTTAAGAATTGTACTTGATATACTGTAATCCAACAAAGGAGAGACATTTCATTCACACTGACATTGAAGAACATAACATTGGAGAAATACCACAGTGTTTTTAAGCAAAGGCGTGTGTGCTCTCCTGCTTTTGGTTTGGTGTTTGTTTATTAATGTTTGGTTTATTCTATTGTGGTGTAAAAGTATGGAATGACTAGTAAGACCTGACACAGGGGGATCTTGTGCGAACACCACTGTACAGTGTCTTACCTGGTGCAGATTGAGATTTATGTTATATTTTACATCAGTGTGTCTGCTTTAACATTAGTTTTAGTGTGACAGAGCCACGGGAGGCTCTTTCCTGCTCTTGTTCTGCAGATTTCATATGTAGAATGCCTCGGATGCCAGGCATTTCCTGACCACTCATTGAGACCTGGTTGTATGTACTAAGTAGCTGCGAGACAGCTGTAATGTAGCGCTGCCTGTTGAACTGCCTTCTGTACCGTGTCTGGACATGTTTATTCACATTTTTCCTTCGTGTAACTTTTGGATATGCTGGGAATGTGATAAACTCACAGAGGGAGCCACAGGTCTCTGTTAAATTTAGAAGGAAAGGACATTGCCCTGTCGTGGTGAGCCTCTGTCAGATAAGGATTTTAACTGCTCCATATAAACGGCTCTGTTGACTGACCCGACTGCGCAGAACAGGAACAGCTATAACACACAATGTGTCATTAACTCGAGGCCTCAGGTGCTTCCCTGTAACATGGCGAAAATTTCCCAGGAATATTCAAGGTAATCCGTGGGGATTTGTCTGGAATTAGTGGAAATGAATCGTAATTCCAATAAATTGGAAATTTCATCGTCTTTACACCTTCGTTATCCAGATATTTTTCTGGAGGGTTGAATGTGGATGTTGTATGTGACTGTCTGAAGAAATAAACCACTTTATGTTGGCACTAAGATTTTTTTTTGTGTACCCATTTTTATAATTTGCTCAGGCATTGTAGTTTGAACCCATGATATTTTTAATATTTATACTCTTACAAATACACACTAGAACAGGCACAAACCACTTGGTAAAAACTGCCCTTAGTGACACAGAGTCATAGTTAAAGACAATGGCTGCTGAGATTAAACCGTCCCTGTGCGTTTTGGTTCTGCATTTTGAAACCACCAGTCTCTGTCTTGATTTGACTTGAGCATAACACACTTCTGTATGTCCTCTGTTGTTGTTTGTTGTCTCAGGTGGGCAGTGGGCCTGCGGTGGACCGAAAGTCTCCATACTGAGAGCATGAAGAGGTTCAGACGCCACGGCCATGAGTCCCAAAGAGATCGCCTTAAGCAGGAGCTTTTTCAATTCAACAAGGCCAGTTCAAGTCTTATTTATCACAATGAAGTAGAAAAATAATAGCAACAGAATTACCTGAAAATATAGATTTAAATTCCATGTATTAACTTGTGTGGAGGTTTAAACTGTACAATGTGCTCTTTATTTGTGCAGACAGTGGAGCATGGTTTTCCTCACCAGCCCAGTGCTCTGGGCTACAGCCCATCCCTCGACCTGCTGGCCATCGGGACCCGATCGGGAGCCATCAAACTGTATCCTCTTTTGACAGTGAATCTCTTTTTCTGTGCTTATCCTTGCATACTTCAGTTGGTTTCAGGCAATCCCTTTTTTTTATTTTTAAAAGTTGTATTTCTGAAGAGTCAACATCATGCCCCACATGTTGTCCTTATGCGAAGTTCAGGTTTGGAGCCCCTGGAGTAGAGTTCATGGGTTTACATGACGAAAATGCTGCGGTGACCCAAGTGCACTTTCTTCCACACCAGGTATAGATCACTGTAGACTTAATTCATCTCTTTTCTTTATTTTATTTAAACAATGACTTGTGTTCAGGTTGAACTGGTAACACTGCTGGACGACAATAGTTTGCACATGTGGACGTTACGGGCACATAAAGGGCTTTCGGAACTTCTAGAGATTGGACGCTTCACACTGACTGGACCACCTGGGTAAAGATACATCTGTCACATTTGTAGTCAATATGAATGTCAATATAGATTATTTATTCAATTAATTGGTGGTAATTTGTTGCCTTCTCTACAAAACCATTCTCTCACCTACTAGTGTGTTCAAATGTAAATTAGTTTCAAGTTTTTTTTTTTTTTATTGGAATATGAAGGAAAGATTTCATTATGAATATATGATGATACATTTTGTCTTCAGAGCTCTCCCACATGTGACCAGAGTGACTGCTGTCCTGCCGCACTCTTCTGGGGAGCTGCTGCTGCTTGGCACAGAGGGGGGGCATGTATTTGTTGTGGAGGTCCCCGGGTTCAGAGAGCTGGAGGAGCGAAACATCAGCCTGGACCAGGTGCTCAGCAGGTGAGTGTCCAAATGTCCACACCATGCCCTATGTAGTGGTTACACCTTTTTTAGGGGTGTCTGAATGTTCAGAGAGAAAAAGCAGGGCACTCAGTTTTCCCATAATGTAAACAATTTCCCACAATGCATCTTGAAAAGTAGTCTGCAGCGGATCAATATGTAGACTACAATACGAGCGATCGCGATGTCGTCACTTCTGGGGCTTCGGTAGGCAACATGAATATTTTAAATAAATAATTATGATAAATAATAGTTCTATGATAGGCAAAACATTGTTCACAACAGAGCATTACTTCTAAGGCGTTGTAACAGAAATGTGACTTCAATAAACTGAGCTACATGTCTGAATGCATCAGCTGTTGCCTACCATTCACCAAAACATCTGCCAAAAGTTGTGGAAGAAAACAATAACAGCTCCTCTGCATTGGGAGTCCGTCGAAAGCTACAGCTACAGGTGTTTGAGCTGAACACAACATGGATCAATGAACAGTCACAAAGACTGTTTTTAAATCGTGTGTTGCATTTTGTTCATGAATAAACCATTTTAAATAGAAACCATTACAGTGAAGACATTAGCTGCTTACCTTTGGCTTGAGATCATGACTTTCTCCTCACCGCAGATTATGTGACCACTAAAGTGCCAGAGTCATATGATCTGTGGGCATCAGTAGTGAGCTGCGTGTCCGAATTGGCAACAAAATGATTGCACTTTAGTATGTGAGGGGTTAGGGTGGACATTCAGACACAGCCGTTGTTTACATAACGTGGGAAAGTCTGTGAGGCTGGTTTACTTTGGTAACCCCTGATGAAAAAAATAAAAAGAAACAAACAAAGATACTGCAAAATCATGACATCATTATTACAACCATTCAAATTGCAAATCCCAAGTTGATAGTCTTGTGTATCTTGTAACTTGAAGCGTCCCAGAAGATTACATTGGCCGGAGAAACCTGGAGCATGTGGAGGCTTTACAGGAGAACCCAGTCAACTCCAACCAGGTGGTGATCGGGTACGGACGGGGCCTGATGGTGGTGTGGGACCTGGAAAAGAAAGAGGCAATTCAGCACATCCCCGCCACACAGGTGAGCTGCAGCCTCATGCTCATTAATCTCACACTGTCCTTTATAGCTCTATGGGAGAAATGTTCAAACAGAAAGTCCACGGCTTTTATCAAGCCTTATCATATGTTTGTTATGGATGTGGTCCACAAACTTTATTCATCTTATGGCTTAAAGTCCTTTCGACTGACAATACTACTATTGTGAATTAAATATTTAAATTCATGCTTTCTGATGGAAGACATTACACTTTAGACCTGTTTTTTGTTTCAAGTGAATAGACTCCACAGGGCTCGGACTGCAACTAATTATTTTTTAGTTGTCGATTAGTTAGGAAAAAAATGGATTAGCCAACCTGTCAAATAATTATTTTATAATGCTCGCTTGAGATTCATTTATTATTATTGAGCATGGAGTAAATCACTATGTTTGTTCTCAAAAACACCCTAATTACTAAATTATTTGTAAATCTTTTAAATAGTTGATTTATTGCGATTAGTTCCTGCAAAACCGCGTAAAAAAGTTTCTATACAATCCGGGCCTGTCCCTGTTTTGATGATTAAAACTAGAGGATCTAGTGGTCATTAGGTGGTTGTGATCACGTAAACACAACCTATTGGCATTTTTTGACAAGCATTGTGATTAGATATAATGTAAAATGTTATAGTGCTGCAGCCTAATTTATTCAAATTATACTTTTGATTCACTGTCATTCAATCTCTATTCATGTTAAATAAAATGAAACTAATACAAGGAAACCTTTACATTTTTGTCCCAATAGCAACTAGAAAGCGTGTGGTGGACAGAAGATGGCAGCTACATCTTGAGCTCACACAGCGATGGGAGCTACTGCCGGTGGACAGTGGGCGACGGTGGCGAAAACAGCGAAGAGGAAGAAGAGAAGTCCGACATTCCCTATGGTCAGAACCAACTCGCGCTTCTATTGTCTTTTGTATCTGGCAAGTGTTCCTCCTGCTGATGATCTTTGCTTCAACAGGACATTTCCCCTGCAAGGCAATAACTAAAATCATGCAGCTGCCCACAGAAGATGGGTATGTTGTTTTGTTCTGTAGGTCTCTTCTTCACCTCAGAACACTTAAGGTTGTTGAAACTTCATTTTTCTGTTTCTGTGTTGTAGGCCCCCCTTCCTGCTGTTCAGTGGAGGGATGCCCCGGGCCAGCTATGGAGATAGACATTGCATCACAGTGATTCACAGTAAAACACACGTGGCGTTGGACTTTACGTCGAGGATCATAGACTTCTTCGTGATCACAGATGGACCACAAAACACAGGCAAGAAAAAAAACTCCACTTCGGTCATCATGCAATCACACAATACATGCCATTTGTATTAAGTATTTAATAATAAAAGGAATTTAAAGACTATAGCATTACAGCATTATAAGAGTTGCACACTATATTGCTGAATTATTATAATTTTTATATTGAGTGTTAAAATCCCAAGAAATGCTATGTTTTTCGAAATCTGATCGAGATTTTAACATTTCTGTAACTTAAAACATTGGATAGCACCATTTTAGTTATGTTTCTATTTTAGTTCTATTTTCACCGTGTTTTGATCCCGATTTACCGTATATACTGTACACCTGAGTTTAAGTCGCAGGACCAGCCGAACTATGAGAAAAAGTATGACTTTGTTGCGTCTCGTTTTGACACAATTTAATGAAATAACATTTTCTCTAATGGAACATTGTGTGCTTTAATGAAATATCAAATTTTGTTCTTATTACATGCAACTGTTTGCGTAATTTGCGTTTTAAAATCTCCAATGGCTTGGCAGTACAACACAATTCCCAATCAGATTTTGTTCATGATCTGACTTTGCACTTTACCACAAGACCTGCACATTAGCTACATGAATTTTACTTCCTGCCTTCCATCTCATTTCAACATTATAATCATATAGCAGAGCTTCTCAAACTCCAGCAGGTTGTCAGGTTGTCATATTTCTTTATTTTGTATAAATTGACACAAATAAAAATTGCAAATAGTACTACATAAAAGCTAAATGTTTATTGTAATAAAAATAAAAAAATACACATGAAGTTCATTAAAACTCAACTTATTTTTATATGAATGATGAATGATATGAATGAACCTTTTGAAGGTCCCCATGAAGCATCCCCTAGGGGGCCCCGGACCGCACTTTGGAAACCACTGGCCCTATAAGAATGCTTTAATGTCCTGTGAAACCCAGCAAATATTCCATGACATAGCACTCCCTGTGGCAAACTTTGTCTTCTGAATACCCACATTCCCTCCTCCACCTGCTCTACACATTAACTTATGAATCAATTGTTTGGCCTGACTTCAGTGGGCTGCCAACACAAGGCATTACAGTAACGCAACAGGTCTTGCGACACTTGGTTTCACTGTGGAGTTATTCATTGTTTCTGTGGAACCACTTTCTCAGTCCTTTTCACAAAATATCCCTCTAGCTGTATTTGCGGTTTAGCCCTGGCTTGCAGCAAATTTACTCTTGAATATGTATCTACTCATTTTATTCAGGAAAGTTTTCAAATCTTCTGTTTTCATTGTATTATTCAGCACTGTTCTCTCACAGTATTGGATTTTCTTATACCTCTTTTTACTTTTCTGACTGAAAACATTTCCTGCTCATGTCCAGGTAACCCCAGTGCGTTGGTGGTCCTGGTGGAGGAAGAGCTGGTGGTTATCGACCTGCTGACCGAGGGCTGGCCCGTCATACAGACCCCGTACCTCGTCCCGCTGCACAGCTCGGCCATCACCTGCTCCCACCACGTCTCTGCCATCCCGTTCAAGCTGTGGGAGAGGATCAGCGCGGCCGGGGAGCTGCAGCACACGCACTATTCCAAAAAGGTTTGTCACGAAGAGGAGGAATGTTTTCAGTCAGCGTGATCGCCTGTCAACGTATTATTTTCGTGTTGTTGTGGAGACATAGAATATCCATTTATAATTCAGAAAATGCGGTACAAACACTTGGACGTAACCTAAAATAATACAAAAGAAATGTTTGAAATCTGGTGGCATTGAAGAGCTCATAGACTATTCTGATTCTGAAAAAATGTGCAAAAGATGAAAAAGATCCCAGGCTACATTGACAGTGCGTGGTCAACGGCAGCTACCTACTCCTACTCCCAGAACTATCGTGGAGAGTCCAGCTTTAAGACATGTTTTCTAGCTGTGACCATTGATGTGATGTTGGTGTCATTTCTTTGTATTTACTTCTTCTAGCCTTGGCCCATAACTGGAGGTCAGAGCCAGGCTGCGGACCCCCCTCAGAGAGACCTGCTTCTCACTGGGTGTGTACACAGCCCGCTACAGTCGCCCTCAGCGGACCGCTCCACTCCCTCTGCTCTTACATTGCATTTGTTGACAGGCACGAGGACGGGACGGTGCGGTTCTGGGACGCCTCGGGGGTCTGCCTCTACCCGCTGTATAAGATGAGCACTGCCATCGCATTCGACACGGACACGGACCCCAACGACAACATGAACCAAAGCAGCGAAGGGGAGTGGCCGCCGTTCAGGAAGGTATGGCTTAACTTGTCTTGAAGTTGAGTTCTTAAATGTAGGACCCAGAATTATCTTAAAGCAACACAATTACATTCACCAAAAACCATTTGTTTAATTATAGGTGTTTTTTTATTGATTAAAAACTTTGGCCCCCTGGTTTATGACTTCAGTTCTACATTGGTGTTGCTCTTGACACAACAATATTAGAATGTTTCACTGTGTGGCTTTGTTTTACTAACTATTTCAAGTGAATACACTTTTACATGATTTTTGTTTATTCAGGTGGGCTGCTTTGACCCATACAGCGACGATCCTCGGCTGGGAATCCAAAAGATTCATTTATGTAAATACAGTGGCTATCTGATTGTGGCTGGCACGGCTGGACAGGTGACCAACTTACTCAGTAATGCTGAATTAAGCAGGGCTGCACGATATTGAAAAAGAAACAAATGTTTGTTCTAGTTCATATATTATATACATATATATTATGGCTTCTTGCTATATAAATATTGCATTACAGTTATTTTGTTTTTATCCAGCGTACATAAGAGTTTGTTTTTTTCTAATACAGTGTATACAGTTCTATTGCTAGATGAATGAGACACTTATTTTATTTTATTGTATCAGCTTTTTAAATTTAGTTTATTATCCTATTCCAGTATTATTACTACTGTTTGCAAACCTTTTTTCTTCTGATGGCACATTTCCTGACTTTTTTTTGCACCCCTTTGTGTCCTAAGAGCTGTAACAAGTACATTTCTCCATTGTGGGATCAATAAATAACTATCTTATCTCATCTTACCTAATAAAGTGATACAATATTTGTGATATATTATGCAGCCCTAATTTTAAGACAAACTATTGAAAGTTATCATTGACGAGTGTGGTGTGCCTCAGATCCTGGTGATGGAGCTGAATGATGAAGCAGCGGAGCAGAGCGTTGAGGCCAAAGTCGTGGATTTGCTCCAGGGCCAGGAGGGATTCCGATGGAAGGTACTAAAGGCTGACTTTGCATGTTATTCCAGCCGAATGGTCAGCCTTATAGACCTGCTGCTGACTGCTTGCATTTCCTCAGGGCCACACTCGGCTGGATGTTCGTGAGGAGCCGGTGCTGTTTCCTCCAGGTTTTCAGCCTTTTGCTCTGGTCCAGTGTCAGCCTCCTGCCGTCGTCACTGCCCTCAATCTCCACTCCGAATGGAAGCTAGTGGCGTTTGGCACCAGCCACGGATTTGGATTATTTGATTATCAGCAAAAGAACAGTGTTTTTGTAAAGTAAGTATATTCATATTTCAAAAGTGTCATTATCAAAAGAGAGGATACTGTGGTGTACATTGTTTCAGTCAATAACTTCATACTTCTGCTACTCGTATTACAATTAAAGCTAAAGAACATACTGATCTGCTTCTTATTATCCTACAGGTGCACCTTAAACCCAAGTGATCAGCTGGCCATGGAGGGGCCACTGTCCCGAGTGAAGAGTATAAAAAAGTCCCTTCGTCAGTCATTTAGAAGAATCCGCCGCAGCCGAGTGTCTCTTCGCAAACATCATGTCAACAATGCCGCTAAGGTAAATATTCTCAACATATGGCTCAACTCGACCCAAATGGCATCATACCATCTAAATGTACATGGATTGTGAGTAAAATGAGAGTTAAGTGGTTGTGTTTTACAGTTGCAGGAAGCCAATGCTCGTCTGGAGGCAGAGCTGGCAGAGATGGAGCTGGCCCCTGTTCAGAGGAAGATCGAGGCGCGCTCCTCAGACGACTCTTTCACAGGCCTTGTCCGAACACTCTACTTTGCAGATACCTTCCTTTCAGACAGTAAGTGCTAGTTCTACATACAGTACAGTAACTTCTAATATTACTGACAATGCAGAACATTCACTTTGAACTCGGGACCTGTCCTCTCCAGGTTCACACAGCACTCCGTCTTTGTGGGCGGGGACAAACGGAGGCGGTGTGTTTGCGTACATGCTGCGTCTTCCTGCTGTGGAGCACCGAGCAGACGAGCCCGTCACGGCACAGCCAGGTGAGAGGAGTTTGATTGGTGTGTTTAAACTTTGGTCTCCTGGTTTTTAACTCTGTACGATTCAGCTAAGGAGATCCAGCTGATGCACCGGGCTCCTGTGGTTGGGATAGTGGTTTTGGATGGACATGGTGCCCCACTGCCAGAGCCCCTGGAGGTGGCCCATGATCTGGCCCGCTCCCCAGACATGCACGGCTCACATCACGTGTTGGTGGTTTCAGAGGAACAGTTCAAGGTCAGTTACTAAAAATGGAAAATCAAGATACAAGATATTTACGTGAACTGTTTTCTTTTTTTACATTTCAGATTTTTACGCTGCCTAAAGTTAGTGCTAAGATGAAACTGAAGCTCACAGCTGTAGATGGGTCCAGAGTTCGTAAGGTCGGAGTGGCCTGGTTCGGCAGTAGTCGAACAGAGGAGTACAGCGAGAGTGACCTCATGTTCCTGACCAATCAGGGCGACGTACACGTGGTCTCGGTGCCATCACTCAAAATGCAGGTGCATTACCCTTGCATCCGCAAAGAGGATGTGAGCGGAATTTCCTCGTGTGTCTTCACGAAGCATGGCCAGGGTAACTTTCACAGATCTGTATAAATCTATTAAAATATCCAATCCTTCGCTCGTCTAACACAGCCCGTTATTGCAGGCTTCTATCTGATTTCTCCATCGGAGTTTGAACGCTTCTCTCTTTCCACTCGCTCTTTGGTGGAGCTGCGCTGCCTTGTGGAGGCCCCTCTTCACCCACGCACACAACCCGACAGCGCTTTTGCTGCAAATAAGTATGTTCAGGTCCACGCTTTCATATGCTTTCATATGCTTTCATACAACATCCTCTAAATATGTGTTTGTAATTTTGCAGGAGCTGCGACAAAGAAAGTGATGATGCAGGTGAGTTTTGTGTGTGCCCCATTATGTAAACCGTAATTGTCGGGTGGCAATTTTCTGCACATTAATATTATTCTATTAATGTAAATGCCTTTTCAAAAGCCAAGACACCTTTTTGTTTATCTTGCACAAATGAAAAGGCTGTCAAAAGCACTAATAAGTGTGACTGTGTTCTAGAGAGTGCAGCGAGGCGTGTGATGGAGCATGCTCTGCTGAATGATGAGAGTGAGTACAGCTTAAACAGCTTGTGGTGATAGTGGCCAGTACAAATGCATTTTAACTCAACAGATGCTACTTTGTGATAACCATTCATGTTCTATTGTAGAAGTGCTGCAGGAGATCCAGAAGTCACTGGAAGGAGGTCCAATGTAAGTATTTTATACTTTTTTATATTCGATTACAAGGTTACAATTTCAGGAAAAGGAAAAAGGTTAATTGAGTAGTTAATTAAAAAACACTTTCCTCTTCCTGGCAGGTTATTGGAAAATAATTTATAGAGTGCTATGGACTATTGGATGTATAAAACAGAGGTAAATTAACTCAAACTCCTGTTTTGAATTAGATTTTTTTGTATGCACATTATTTTTACATTAGACATATTGTTTTTCAACAGGAAACCTCTGAACGACCACTAATGACACTGACCTCAGACTGACGACACACATCGCCCCCTGGTGGAGAGTAGTATATTGCGCCTGCTTCTGGAGACCTGTGCCTAAAGACCAGCCACTGTTCACCTTTTACCAAAGCACATCACCCACAGCCGCCGTGCTTTACACAGGACTTGGATGGAAGTGTAGAATAATGTGGTTGAGTGTGTCGAGTTAAAATGTGCCTCTTTTTTATTCTCTTGAAGTAGACCCTTTTTTTAAAAATTCTATTATGAAGAATAAGAATTACCAAAAAAAATATGCTGAAAGATTTTTGGATTTCGTAAGAGACTTGTAAAATATAGGACTTTTTTAATCTTAATTTAATTTTGTCTGAAATTTTTATCTACTGTGAAATCCTTTGTAAATTCAAATTTCTTTTTTTTTTAATAATTATGTTTTAGTTTTATTCTTTTCACAGTGTTTTTACTCTTTCCCACACCAACTGGCTTATGCAATAATCTATAAATGTCACTGTAGAAAAGGTTCTGTTGATGCAATACGTTGAAATGCAAAACAAACACAATAGGGGCTGCATTTTTCCAGTAGGTGCTTAACTCCACCTCTTCCACTACAGTCGAAATACTGTATTGTACTACTGTTTGCTCTGGTGACTTTCCGTCCGCGGTAATTCCAACGGTACTGCTACTCCTTTTAGTATGAGCTCTAAATTGTATGTAAACATTGTTTCATCTGGAAAATATGATTATAATTTAGACTACAAGTGTAAATGTAAGCTAATTAGTCAAATCTTTCAATGTATGTATGCACTACAGTACAGTTGAGTGCTGTTGGATGGGGCCGGCTGCTGCTAGAGCACATTTTGGTACTGTCTCATAATGCTGGGTTTTATTATCTGCTTAGAATATATTTTTTTAGATTGTTAATTTTCTAATTTGTATTTTACACTACAGTTTATTGATCCTAATTATAACATGTTTATCTTTAAGTCTGTGGCTTGGTGTCATTTCTGTCAAGATATTAACAATTTGAGATATGATGGAAAGACAACCTTCCTCCTGCCGCTAATGGTGTGCATAAAGACTGTGTTAAGGAATGCATTAAGCTACTGATGAGCTAAAATAATAGTAGTTGGTGGATCAATCATGAGTCATGATTGATCCATTGATGGATTATTGTTCATTTATTTTTGTATTGCCCAATATCACAAGAGTCCATCACGGGGCCCCACACCTTTTTTACCCTATGAGCTACTTATGCTTCAAAGGAACACGGGAAACTAGGTCTAGACTGCAAAGATGATGATTCAACACAACAAAAGAAAATGACCAGTTTCTGCTTTCTACTTTGATATATTCACCTAAATGTTTGGAGGTATTTTGTTCAGAACAAAACAAATTTGACTCCTCAATCACATGTAGAAATGTAGAAAGCCTTTGATGAGATACTTGGAGAGGGCTGGCGAGCTAGTGGTTGGAGATCCCTGGCATACACTGTGTGCCTCATACATTTCTCTCTAATGTCGAATGAATCTTAAAAATAACTAGTACACTGCTAAAATAAATTAGTAAAATGTTCTTATCATTTAAAGAAATTCGTCAGTTTTTTTTTACACTTGAACACATCAACATTCTTATTTAATGTACCTTAATAGGTTTTTTGTTTGTTTTTTTAATCTAATTTTGAGAGTGATTAGATTCTTTTTTTCTTAATTAGTAGTAAAAAACTTACCCCACTGGCAGAATGCTTCAAATGAGTTACTTAAATCAGGGGCAAATATACACATTTTAAGGAAAGTTTACTCATTTGTAGATTTATTTTTGCAGTGTAGTCTACTTTCTTTTACAAATAGTCACAATAGAAAGGCGAGGGAATTGACTCGTTGTGTCTCATTTGTTGGAAATTATATATTTATCTTAAATGAAATGACATTGAAATTGCAAGGGCCCCATGACATAATTTCGTTTAGGGCTCCGTGGATGCTTGGGCCTGAGAGGAATGCAAAGCGGGCTCGTGCTCGTACGAGGTCTCGGTTATATCTCCGTCCATATTAGGGACCGTCAACATTGTTCGCTATTGTGAAAGTGTACATTAAAAAAAAATCTTGATGGCTAAATAATACAATAAAATAATAAATACGTAAAAAATATGAAAATGGAAGATATAGGGCCATATGGGCTAAGACTAAGCCATTTAATTCTAGTCCAATCACTGTCGCACCTCAGAGCCTTGCGCTCAGCCATTTATTTTTGCAGAAATCCCAAGCCCAATACCTACCTGCACCTCTGGACCCCCACCAGCCTCACTCATTGTGTTAAAACCTTCTCCTTTGTTTGGTCGTGCTCTTAGGTCTTACCTGAGGGCTGTTTCATAAAGCTGGACACACACTAGAGGATTTTAGCCAGATTTTTAGTCTTTCTGAGTCTGAGGAGACGTGGCTCAATAAACACTTCCTCTCATGCCACGGTCTGTTGTGGGACTCCTCGTGTTTGTATGTGTCCTCATGTCTGTCCTTAAGTGTGTGTGGTCCCTTCATACCTTCATGTCGATATGTGGCCCTCGGTGAAAAAGGTCTGGACACCCGTGCTTTATAAACACTGCACTCTTATCACACACAGTGTGAGGATAAAAACACATTTACCTCGGACATTAATGGTTTATTATTACATTGCAACTATATTTAGAAAGTAATATGTATTTCATTGACAAAAAAAATGAATATACACAGTATTTTTCATTGGTTCTATTATTACTTTGTTCTTTATGTTAAGCACAAAATGTGATTATTAAAGTCCTTAAAAACTCCAGGTATGTATTTCATTAGGGTTTATAACATAACGTTCCCACTTATGTTAACAATTATCCTAATTCTTCACAGAGAAGAGTGTATAACCAAATTTCACAACTTGCAAGGTCACTTTTCAGGGCCACAGTCAGAAATGCAAGAAAACTAGCCTGCAAGTGAAATTGATTGTTGATTGAAATTGATTGATTGATTGTTTATGATTAGAGTCACAATATTTTTTCCACAACTGTTTGTGCTAAAGGAGGACAAAACAAATTTTGTTCCACTACTAGAAATAAACCGGGTATAGGGTCTTTAAGTCAAAAGGTTTTATTAATTTTTGGCTTTTGTACCCTACTTAATATGTTTCTGGTTAGTTTATTTTTTTTGGCCTGGTATTATTTCATTCATAACACCTTTACAAGATATATGGCCAATATTAGGAATACTATATTGGCTTCTTTTCAATCTAAATACATTTGATTACAAAATATGTTTGCGCCCATTGCTTCCACCAAGGCAGTATAACGTTAAATAAATGTATGATTAAATAAAGACAGACAGAAAATGCAGGCAGTACTTTTCCTGTTTCTGCATTAATCAGCAGGTAATGGGTCATTTCCAGTCAGGTAGATAAAGGAGAGACCTGTTGTCAAATCCCCAGCCAAGATTTTTGATCATCCATTATAGAGTGTGACGCTTTGTCTGCTAAAGGCTCCAGCCTCAGTGACTTGGCTGAAACTGGATCTCTCCAGAGTGGTGGTGCTTCAGGAGCAGGGGTCCATTATGTACTGTAGTTATTCTCCTACATGCACCCCAAATGTTGCTCAAATAATCTCATCAGGAACTGTCCTATGAACTGGGGTAAATCAGGGACATGAAATATTTCTAATGATGCTGGTATTCCTGCCAGATTTTAGTAGTATGTGTACTTTTCTTTTGTTGTAACTGCTGGATGTCTTGCTTGCTTAATGTCTATAGTATCCAGTACTGTTTCTGTGCAAAAGCAAATCAACTGAAGTTCCTTGGGAGTGGGACTGAGGAGTTCCTATAAGTTTCTATTATAATTATAAATCTAAATACACACGCACTCAACATCCAGTATCTGATGCACATATAAAAGTCAGCTCAATAAAAAGGCTCCTATTAACAAGCAAAGGGAACACACAGTACAGTGGACCAAGAACTATTCTTGCTGTACTTTGCAGGTCTAAGCAGAGAGCAGGAGAATAAAGGTAGTGTCCTCCTTCTCCTCCATCAGCAGCTTTTGTCTTCACTCGGGCTGCTGCCTCTCACCTTTCACTGCAGGTATTCAGCTGCTGCCCATATGAACCACCACAATTTACTGAATTATTCAAAAAGCACTTTGTGTTTGTGTGAGCGAGGGCATTCATACGTGTCAGCGGCTTTTGCTAAGGGGGGGCATTGTGTATCAATAACCCTCACACACTTTTGGGCATACAGCAGCATCGTGTCAGATGGAGGGATATCATAGTAAAAGGGCTGTCAGCTCTCATGCTAACCCCAGTCAGTGTCATTGACAGCAGGACTTAAAGACAGGGCACTTTGTGGCCCCCAGCTTTGTGGGGATTTCACTTGAGAGGCCAGGTAAGCCACACTGATACGGCTCTTACCACGTTACCCCCAGCATCTACAGCTTTAGGTCAAGATATTCTTTCACTGCTGTTTGACTAGACGTGTAGCACTGCTTTCATTGAATTAAATATTTGCTAACAAATGTATTGATTTAATGTGTTCTCTTTTAGATTTATATTTGAGATGCCACCAGCTAAGTCAGGTATTGCACGTGTAACTAAGCGCAAATCTGCAGCAGCAACAAAAGAACCAAAAAATGGGAGAGAACGTGGGTCAAAAAGTAGTAGTCATAGTACAGCAAAAGAAAAAGGAACGTCGCCAAGAAGTGGTGAAACTAAAAGGGCTCACAAAAAAGATGAGCCTAAAAATGATCAGGCCAAACAACCTGGGAAGGAAACCAGTACAAGAGACAAGACAAAGTCCAGGGGGTCCAGCCAAAAGCCCTCTACAAAAGCTGTGAACAGGAGAGGTGACAAAGTATCCGAAAGTGAGAGCGAAGAGGCCTTGGGGAGCTCTGAAGGAAGCTCAGAGGAGGCCAATGAAACGGATCATGAGAAGCAGGAGGAGGAGCACAACAGTGGAGAGGAGAAGTCTGTAAGCAGCGAGAAGAGCAGCCGTCTGGACCTCACACCTACAGCCGAACAGGAATCCGAACCAAAAAGTGACTCAGACAGAGCTGCCAGTGACTCTGAAGAGGAAGACAGTGCAGAGCCTTCAACTCAACAAGAAAAGCAGGAGCAGGATGAGGAGAGTCCAGAATCTGAAAGCGCTGATCAAAGTGATGAAGAGCTAGTCAAGAAACCTGTGGGAAGGTCACGCAGAACATCCAGACAAAGTGCAGCTTCAAAACCTGCGCAAGTACGCGGCAAGAAGATGTTCAGGAAAACCACTGCTGAGAAGAAGGCAGAGAAACAGGAGAAGCACTTAGCTAAAGCAGAAAGACAGAGACTCGAGAAGGAGGCCAAGCAGAAAGCAAAGGAGGAGAAGAAAAAACAAAAGAAGAAAACCAAATCCAAGAGCCAAGATCAAGAGGGCCAATCGAAAAAGCCTGACTCCAGTAACCAGATTGAGGATGCAGACGACACAGATAATGGTAGCCAGGATGAAGAGGAGACAACGGAGCCAACACTCTCAACTGCCATCAAGGCCCAAGATCGAGTGATGTTGCTTAAAGCCAAAAGTAAAAACTTACAAATGCTGTTGGAGCCTGAAGGTGCAGTGAAAGACCGAGTAGAAGACAGTCCAGTCCAGGGTTTTCCGCTGAAGAGGGGCCAGATGAAAGCACTGCAGACCAAGACCAACAAGATGTTAAACAAATCAAAGCTGATAGTGGAATCGTCACGGGCTGAAGCTGCTGGTGGAAATGAAGTTGGCAAAATCAACATATCAAAACATATAACATCAGGGAAAAAAGGCATGACTTCCCTTCAAAAGATGTCTGGATGGATTCAGAAGAAGATGCACAGAGGTTGTAATCTGAGGAAAAAGATTTCAGTGTGGGCTAAAGCTATTGGGTTTTCCCGCTGGCTCTCTGTTCAGGCCCGAGAACATAAGCAGAGCAGCAGAAAGCCCAAAAGTAACCTATTCAAACATGGGATGGCTGTGAAAATGGTTGGTAAAACCACTTTTGCCAGTAAGAAAAGAAAAGCCTCTGAAGCTGTGAAAGAAACCCCACAGACCTCTGAAGAACCTTTAGATGTATCGGAGCAAGCCACGTCATCGAGAGACAAAGACCTAGAGGCCAAGTTTGCTGTGGTTTTCCCGAGAATGAACAAAATCAACAAGGCTAAAAACATCAATGCAGCAGGACCATCTCAAGCAAAAGGGCCCAGCGAAGGCGCCTCAACCAATGGAGAGACCATACCACCAAAACCGGGCGCCAAGCTGGTTCTCCCAGTAAAACCTGATCTCAGCCTTCTCAAGTCCATCAAGAAACCACTGCCTGATGGTATGCGAACTGCGGAGGATGTGAACGCGAGAGGACTTCGAGACGGTTCAGCAGACACATCTGGGGCCCCTAAGGACACGGTGAAAAGGCCAGCTCTCACAAACCAGAGTGATGGTGGCATTTTACAGTCCGCAATTGGAAAGATGGGCCCGATGTGTGCTGCCAACATTTCTGCAAGGAACTTTGAAGCTGCACCTGCTCAACCTGAAGTTAGGAAAGAATCTGTTCCACGTTTTCAAACTAATCAGACAGGAATGAGAGTGGCAAATGTGCGTTCCTTGTATGAGGAGGAGACAGACAGGGAAGTGGCTGAGCTCATGGGCAACAGAGGGTTGTACACCGTCCTCCAGCCCGAAATGCACTGGGCTGAAAACCCCTGTATGACCGGAGACCCTCAGGTACAGGCCACACCCAAAAATGTGAAATGCCTATTAGAGAATTTCTTACCGACACAGGAATCATTGTCTTGTTTGTTTTAGAACTGGCTGCGGGCTGAGAACCTGTTGCCCCATCAGACTGTGGAGAAGCTGACCCGATGGACAGTGTATGAGGATGAGCGCCAGGCCAAGACTATAGTGTCCGACAAAAGCAGGGAATTGTGGGAGTCTGAGGACCCAACTCAGGAAATGCTGGAGCACAGACTGCTCAGCACACAGGTAGGAATACTTTTAGTTTCTGGTTTTATTTCAACAAAAGATAATTTACAGAAGACTGGGATTAATTAATTAATGACACAATACATGAATTATGAATGGGAGAACGTTGTAACCAGGTGATCAAATTTGTGTAAACTCAATATTGATAGCAGGCTTCTTACTTTTAACTTAAGACTTGACAAAAATGCTAAATTTGGACTAGACTACAGCCTCAAACTGTTAGATCATGTTAACTTGTCCTGTTAAACCTCTAGGATGCATGATGTATCATTTACCTTTCATTCTCACATTAAAAAAAGATTTGGCCTTTCATCCCCGCACATGATCTAAAAGGGATTTGGATTGATGTTGATTTTGATGGAGAGAATTATGCCCAAGGCATGTTTTTTTGGTTCCCTTGATTTTGTTGGGCATAAAAGGTGGTGCTGCCCGGCAGTAACAGACTTGTGGAGGTGGATGAGCTGGAGGATCTGTCTCAGTTAGAGTAAGTGTCCACTAACAACAATCAATTTTCATTACAAGAGTTACTATGAAATAAATGTATTGTTTATAGGGAGGTGAGTGAGAGCTCTGTGTTACTAAACCTGAGGAAGAGATTTCAACGGGACAGCATTTACGTAAGTTTTACTCATACTGTTCAGAATGGAATACTGTACAAATGAAGGCTAATTGCACATAATAGATGTTTATTCACTTTATTCTGCCCCGCCCACTTTCGTTGTAAAAGCATTTCCTGTTTTTATTAGCACTTCCTGTGGGCTTGGATTCCATTGTCGTCAATGGAAGAGAGCGAAGAAAATAAAAAGGGAATCATCAAAAAACTTGTAAAAAAGCTCAGAGTAAATAAGTTTGTGTGGCTCAGGTTTAGTTTCAGTGGAAGGACGACATGAAAAAAGTCACCTAAAATTATTTTATTGCGGTATTATCTCTGACTTTTTGTTGTCGCTCTAATTGGCTAATTGTGTGTGAGGAACTCTAAAGGACCAAAGCTAATGGATATATTTACACAGTGGTTTGTTATAAATGTTACCACCAAAAACAAAAGCCAAAGCCAATATCAGCTTAAGTCAGACCTGCAGTTTGACCAGAAATACAAAATGGCCGCCCCCATGGCAACTTTCTGCATAAGGTGAATACAGTTCACCTTAACCTTAACCACCTAGAAAATGTATTTTCTTCTTGATGGTACATTTCCTAACTATTTGCACCTCCCTGTGTGTTCTTAAGAGCTGTTGTAACAAGTACATTTCTCCACTGTGAGATCAATAAAGTCTTATCTTATCTTATCTTAATCAAAGGTCTAAGGTCCAATGTAAGGGTTTATATTGGAGCACTTGGACTAGGTGTCACCCTCTACTAGCAACAGTGGATGATGAGTGATGTTAAAATGGGTATAGATGTTTTTGCAGTCAAGGTAATTTCAGTGATGAAACACTCAAAACCAATACAGTGATAATGTTCTAGACCAGGGGTGCCCAAAGTGGGGCTTGCGGGCCAAATTCGGCCCTCCAAGGGGTTTAATTTGGCCCTCGAGATGGTGCTTAGATTTGTAAGAAGTATGTACTTTGACTGAATAGATTGAATAGTAACCAAAACAGCATGTCCTACTCAATAGCACAGTAATTAAAGGACATTTAATTATAAACCTATTTGCATTTGGTCTTTCGACACACAAAACAGCATTGCGTTTGGCTTCGCCCGCTAATTTTGGTCCTCCATGGAAAAAACTTTGGGCACCCCTGTTCTACACTTTCAAAATGGGCCGTTCAATCAACTCCTTACTACAGGGGTGTCCAAACCTTTTTCACAGAGGGCCACATATTGACATGTATACAGCATGAAGGGCCACAGATCTGTGGCCAGTGCATTCAAACAGTCAACTAGGTGTATTTAAGAGAGGTTTAAACCGTGTCCCACCCCTTTATTTAGGCTTGGAGCCATAATGCTAGCTCTGTCTCACAATAAATGTTACTTTTTTTGTTTTTTATTGTGTAGAATTATTCAGACACTGCAAGTAGCATCTCTGGTGATGAAGAGGGCTGAGGGCCACCAAAAATTGGTCTGAGGGCCACATTTGGCCCCCGGGCCGCACTTTGGGCATGCCTACCTTACTATAAAGAATCATCTTGAGTGAAAGTGGATGCTGTGTGTTTTTTCCACTGTGATTGCAGAAACAAATATGAAAGAACACTTTTCGAAGTTTTAGATATGATCAAATCCTTTGCCTTCATTATAATTACTGCATAAATCAATAACTGCCTAAAGTAGCATGTTCAGTGCATAAAAATAATTAAACCAAACCAATACTTTTTAAAATGTTAATACTAGAATCACTCGCAACAACATGAAATCATTTTTTGGCTTGTACACTTTTAGACCTACATTGGAAACATGCTGCTGTCCATTAACCCTTTCAAGCCTCTCAACATCTACACTGAGGAGCTGCGGCTGAGGTACCAGGGACAGGAGCAGCACAGGAACCCTCCGTAAGTCACACAAATTGGCTTCAAGTGCTTTTTTCTGTCTGTGAAATGCCTGTTCTCTGTCTCTTAGTCACGTGTACGCTGTGGCAGATGCAGCTTTTAAACAATCCCAGGTCTCCACACAGGAACATTGCATCATTGTTAGGTAATATCTTCTTTTTCTTGCAATGTGTCACAAGTCCTCGCCTTTGCTTCAAATGATGTGAAATACAGATTTGAAGATAAGATAAGATAGTTCTTTATTGATCTCACGATGGAGAAATTCACTTGTTACAACAACTCTTAAGATAGGATCACACAGGGGGGTGCAGAAAAGTCAGGAAAAAAACGTGCCATCAAGAATAAAGTTCTAGATTAAAATAAAATGAAAATAAAATAAATGTCTCTCAGCATCTACCAATAAGAAAAACTATATAGACATCTCTTATGTACACTGCATAAAAATAAAATAAGGTAGATAGTTAGAAATTTGTGAACTGAACTTTGAACTAGTTCATGTAGAAAATGAACTTCCCAACACTATTAGATATTTCAATATATGAAAAAAAGAGTAATACAATTTACCATGTTATTGCTCTTTTAACATGTTATTTCTTTCCGACTCCCATGCCATTAGTCTGCTGTAAAGTAAAGTGATGTCCTTTTCCCCAGCGGACAGAGCGGGTCTGGCAAAACTGAAGTTACCAAGCTGATAGTGCATTACCTCAGCTGCATGTATGAGGACGGAAATGACACTTTACGGCAGGTGAAAGCATCATTACAACATTATTGTTCTCTGCAAACAGTACCTTCACATAAGCGTTCCTTGCTGCTAAACACAGTTTTAAGATTTTTCTTCCCTCTTTTCCATCTTCATTTATTCAAAAGGCCATGGAGATATTTCCGATTCTGGAGAGCTTTGGAAACGCCAAGACCATCCTGAACAACAACTCAAGCCGTTTTGGGAAGTACTTGCACATACACATTCTTCGGTGAGTGCGATTGAGACTTGCACTTTCACAGCAGCTCTCATGGACCTGCCCTTAAGTCCTCTCCTGGTCTACAGAGGATCTGTGGTTGGGACCTCTCTCTCCCAGTATCTTCTGGAGAAGTCCCGAGTGGTCTTCCAGGTGAGCTTCACTTCAAACTGCAAGTAGTTTATAAGTTGAAATGTAAAATAATGACGTACTGCTGATGTCATATTTTTAAACCCATAAATATATTTTTTACAACTAGTATTACTAAAAGTTTCTGTCTCATATCTGTGAATTTGATCATTTAGAACAGGGTTTAAAGTGAATTCAGCTGGCACATTTTTACAATACCTGATTTCTTCCTAGTGGAATAATTTCCTTCAGAATATTTATTACATTTAGTAATAAAGCATCTGTATCAATTGCATGAGCATTCAGATTAGTTTTTGTGAGTATTTCTGTGACAGTGACCATGAAAAGCTGTGTAACATGCTTATAAACTTATCAAAATTGTTAGAAAAGCATTAGGAATATTGGGAATGGTTTGGAGCATTACAAACATTAATTCACTCACTCCCTCTATCATTGTTTGCTTTAAATCATTCTTGATTTGCACCACTGGCAACCGGAAAAATGATATTTGGATACCAACTGTATGTTGGATTAATTATTAAAAACAAATACACAACAGAGTAATATGCAAATTCTGTTGCAATTGAGCAAAACAAGTAAATTGAGCCTTCCATATTACTCATGTGCCCTGTGGAGTTGTGATTTCTAGCATTGAGAGGGATGTGTGTGCACCAGGCTGCCGAGGAGAGGAACTTTCATGTGTTCTACGAGATGTTGGCTGGAATGAACGACTGGGACAAACAGGAGCTGTATTTGCAGGGAGCCGAGACCTACTACTATCTCAACCAGGTACTGGGCAGCGAGTCACAAAGTCAAATGTTTGTAACGAATATTGCGATGTGTCATTTTTCATGTAATGTAGTGTCATGATTTTTGGCACTAAAAATAAACATAGCCATTGGACTCTGGTTGACCAAAATAGCCACTGAACATTGCTATTGAACTCTGGTCGACCAACATTCACCACTGGCCCATCCGTCCAAGGGGGTTGGATCCTTCTTCTATATGGGACCCCTTCGAGGTTTCCTAACTTTTACCCAGGTTTTTTTGGGTGTTTTCCTCGCCGTAGAGGAAGGTCTAAGGATGGGGGATACTCTAAGCTTGTTAGTCTAAGTGATTTACTTATTTACGGGACATTGCATCTGGTTGAGACATTTCGTTCGTGTGTGACTTATTTTGATCATTCTTGATGTCTGATATTGATTTGTTTTTGTCCATACCGACCTTTGAGATGACTTCTGTTATGATATTGGGCGTTACAATAATAAATTGATTGATTGATTGATTGATGCTTCTTAGGGTGGCGCCTGTGAGCTGAAGGGAAAGCATGATAAGCAGGACTTCCTCTTTTTGGTGCAGTGTTTTGAAACCATTGGTCTGCACCCCGATCAGATCAGTACAGTGTGGGCCGTCCTGTCATCCATATTGCAGCTGGGCAACATCTGCTTCAGCTCCTACGAGGTGAGACACAAGCTGCATCTAAAATGGGAACAAAATTGCTCCTTCCTCCTTCTACTTCCTCCTGTTCCTTAACCTTTGAGAGCTATGTCATGGGATCAACAATAAGATCCCTCAGCAGTTAGGAACAGGAGCTTCAGATGCGCATTTGCGGCAATCTGAACCTTCCTAACCAGCGGAAACAACGGGGGAAGTTACGTTGCCAACAGCTTTAAAAATTAAAAAAAAAAAAACCTCATTATTCTACTGCACACCACTGACATTAAACAGATTGTCAACAGGTTTTCAATAAACAGCAGCTTATTTTTCATAGAATATGAATGATAACTGTAAAGGCCATTTTTAAAAAAAGTACTAAAAGTTTACTAAAAGTAAATTATATGCATCAAATCCATAATTTATCATAATTATCATTATTTATTTGATGCCTTTCTATTAAGTCTGCCAATGTGTGTGTTTGTGGGTGGGGCCAGGTGACTGGGGCTGGCTTTTTACAGCCGCCAGGGGGAGCCCTGGGGGCAATGTTTGTGGAAGCTGGTCTGGGTTTAGGCACAAAAGTTTTTTGAGTGTGTTCGTTTTCTGTGGAATTGTGGATTTATGTGGAACCTGCCTACCTCATACTGGACAAAATATATACATAGAAAAGTTACCTGTAAGTCTTGACGTTCCATTAATTTCATCACTCACCAAGTACCATATAACAAGAACACGTGTCAAGCTAAGAGCTAAGGCCCAGGCTGCTGACAGTGGCAAGTGACTCCTTAAAGTTACCACTACAATAACAGTTGTGTGAAGCCATTTATTGCCAAAGAACTGAATTTACTCTTTTGAAATCATAATGAAACAGAAACTACTCAAATGTCCTTGATCCAACGTTTACATGATCTTCAACAAGGTTATCATTCATATTCTATGAAATAAATACATAGTATACCTGACAGTCTCTCAGGGTATGTAAACTTTTGAGCACAACTATATAAATGTATGTCTAGCTCAAAAACAAGAATCAACAAAACAAAAAAATGTTGCACAACAATAGAAGAGTAATTACATTGGTAATTGCTCATGGAAACAGGATGCTTTAGTCGTTATTCTTCATTTCATGGTAATATAATCATAGACTTGACCAAAGACAAACAATACATAACTCAGAATTCAGACGCATTTATATTTATAGAAAGTTACTTAATTTCATTTAGGCTTTCATTGTCCCCAAAGGGAAATTCTTCCTCACGCACACTGAGCATGTTTGACAATAGGACAGACAAAAACTAGAAAAACACACAACACACAAGAGTACACTCAACGGGGCATGGAGACCTGCTATATGTTCAAAAGACCTAAATTAGATAACACTGTTTTATATCCACTGTCGCTGATGGTTTGTTTCAGAGCGAGTCGTTGGAAGTGGCTCGGATCTTCAGTCAGTGTGAAGCTCGGAGAGTGGGCTCTCTGCTGCAGGTCTCCTCTGAGGCCCTCCAGACCGTCATCACACACAGAGTCACAGTCAGTACCACTCAACGCACACTAACTCACACGCTGAGCAGCAGATAGCACGCAAATATTGCCCTACGCTGATTACAACAGTACAATAAAACTACAATGACACCTTATTTTTTGACAGACCATTTTAAGAATTGCTGCTTCATAAGAGCTTTTAAAACAGCTTTTAAAATAAGTTTCTCCAAAGCCACAAATGGTATAAAGTAGCGATTCATTTTACATATACTTTATCTGATTAATTGATGTCAAACTTGGGCACAAATGTTTCGCCATGTATGCCATACAGTAACATGTGTATACTTTATATAAACAGACTCCCATCAGATATGCTTTACTATACTAAAGGGTGTAAATACTTTTGCAGGAAACCACGTATGACAGGATCTACTGCCCTCTTTCTGTGGAAAGTGCCATTGAATCTAGGTAAAATACATACATTTTAAGTGTAGATAGACAGTGAGCAAAAATATGATACACACAGTTACAGTTATAATTGATTACATCCATTTTTCTGTTACTTGAGAACTTTAAAAGTAACATGATGTGGGTTCTTTCTGTAGAGATGCCATTGCCAAAGCCTTGTACTCAGTGCTCTTTCATTGGCTTCTGGAGCAGATCAACGATTGGCTGAGTCCCACAGAAATGGACAGCACTGTGGGCGTTGTGGACATTTATGGTTTTGAGGTTAAAGTTGAACCTGTTTTTTTACTTACTAATTTTGCATCGATTTGGCTACTCTCCAAAAACAATATGGTTTTGTGCAGGACTTGGCAATAAACAGCTTTGAGCAGCTTTGCATCAACTTTGCCAATGAACAGCTCCAGCACTTTGTGAACAAGGCCGTCATCACTCAGGAACAGGTCTGTTTTAGGTTACAAAAACTGACTATTAGCCTCTTTGTGTATTGATGTGTCTTAGTGTGCTTGAACTGGTGCAGGAGGAGTACCGCGCAGAGCAGATCCAGTGGTATCCAATGCCTCTGAAAAGCTCCACATCCTGCCTGGACCTCATCTCCTCTCGCCCTCACGGCATCCTCCGCATCCTGGACGACCAGACCTGCCTCCCCCAGGTACAAGGGCGCTCCTGCTCCCTGTGAAACTCTGTGATCTCTCATTGGGCCATGATTATTATCTTTTTTATTTAAAGGATCTATACCTGATTTTTATTACCAATGAAAGAGGGAGCGAACTTTCTAAAATCCCTGATATTCATAGGCTTTCTGTTTAGATGCACAGTGTTATTTCCACAAATGTCTCAGTTTACAATATACTAAAGGAGGGCAACACACATTTCATGCCACTACAAGGGAAAAAAAAATCTCTCTTTAAGTCTTTAAAAGCTCCAATAGTCAGCTTTCTTAACTAATTGAATCAGATTCTTGATGTGAAGCACCTTGGTCTTCTCTCTATTTCTATGTGCTCTGTAAATACTGTAATAACTTGATTGCTTGATTAATTGATTGGATACTTGATGATTCAGGCCACGGACCACACCTTCCTCCAAAAGTGCCACTATCACCATGGAAACAACCCTTTCTATGCCAAGCCCAAGATCCCCACGCCCGTGTTTACAGTGTATCATTACGCTGGTGCTGTGACCTACCAGGTATGCACAACCGCATAGTGTGTGGAAACATAAACACGCACAGATCAAGCTTGGCTAAAATAATTTAAGTCATGCTGCGTTGCATTTTACCCAATAAAATAGCTAAAAATAATACATTCAAAACTGGTGTCACTCTCCTCAGACCAGACTTATGATTTTGGTGGAAGTGTAGTAAAAAATATACCCTGGACGGCTTTTTATAAACTGTATAGAGGTGACCTATTGGACCTTTTCTGTTTTATTGTTTTATATTTGTCTACTTGATCAATTCCAAACTGTTCTCCTGTTTGATCAAAATAGCAATATTTTGGAAACCCCTGTTACATTGTGCTTTTTGTTTTGTGTTAAATTTAATCATAGTTTTATTTAAATCTATTTTATTCCTGACTTTATAGTTTTATAGTTTTTTTAAAAAAATAGTTGATTATTTATCACTATTGCAAGTTTTATGTTTCACGTT
Source organism: Lesueurigobius sanzi (assembly GCA_900303255.1). NCBI lineage: Eukaryota > Metazoa > Chordata > Actinopteri > Gobiiformes > Gobiidae > Lesueurigobius > Lesueurigobius sanzi. The sequence continues at coordinate 87,443 of OMNZ01050850.1, forward strand.
GCATGATTGCACTGAAGAAAATTCCTAGGTTGATTTTCATTTGGCAATAAAAATCTATTCTAATTCTGATTTACAAAAACAAATTGATATTTTTAAGCAGCTTTTTTCCTTTGCTAGGTCCATAATTTCCTGAATAAGAACCATGATCAGTTCAGAACCGAGGTCCTGGAACTTTTTGCCCGAAGTCGGCTGACGGTAAAAAAAATAAAGCTAAGCTAGTATTCACGTCATAATGACACAGGATGGATGAATGAATGAGTGTACATTTATCCACTTGGTCCCAGATGGTTTCCGAGCTCTTCCGAAAGGTCCATGAGGGGTACATCCAGCAGAGAGAGCTGGGATGGAGGAGCAAAGGCCTCCGCCAGCAGCCAGCCACTGCCGCCTCCCACTTCCTGCAGTCACTGAGTGAACTCACGCAGCGGCTCGAAAGGTACAGCACTGCGCATGGAGGCTAGGTGCCTTTATAAAACTTACAGCGTTTTATGTGTAATGTTCTGTTGTCCTACAGATGCAAGACCACCTTTATACGCTGCCTCAAACCAAACTACGTCAAGGTGCAGCTGGATCACATTGACACTACTGAACGGCACATTGTAGTAATGTTAACATAGGATATTTCTTTTCTTCTTCTTTTTAGCTTCCAGGGATATTTGACCTGAACTATGTGTCGGCTCAGCTCAGACATGCTGGGATCCTCGAGACCATACACATCCGGAAAGAGGGCTATCCTGTGCGCATCCTGTACTCCCACTTCATGCAGAGGTCCAAACAGTGCTTCCTGCGCAACTAACATTCACAGATACACTACATCCGCACAACACATTATTAAACCAGGTGGTAAATTGCAAGTACTACTTAAAATTAGCACTTCCTCATTCATTAATAGCATGTTGCACCTGATTTATCATTAGAAACTCTTCATATAATCAGAGACACAAATCTGAAATATAAATTACTTTGCGCTGTGGCCTTTTAGCATTTCTGAGAGACTACAATCACAACCACACCTGCTAATATGTGCTATCCATTTTGCACGTGGTCAAACTCTTCAAGCGATAAAAGTGCAAAAGAGCCGTGTGTATTTGATAGATGAGAATTTGCCACTGATTGATAGTGCTATTGTGCATATTGCCCTGCCCATTGTGATTAGCACTGTGGTAAATGTAGGTTGAACTTTCCTGGTGGTCTGTTGTAGTGCCTGAATGTGATGGTGGCCTGTGTTTTAGGTTTGCAGTGCTGTTGAACTTGCGGGACAGCCAGGGCTCAGACAGGGAGCAGACTGTGGCCCTGCTGGACTCCAATGGAGCTGAAACAGAACAGTACCAGCTTGGACTCACCAAAGTTAGTGCTTCAGCTTTTCAAATCCTTGTAGGCACCAGCTGCTCCTCAACCTACTGTACTGCTGTATCTGAGTGGTAGGCAAAGATTCTTCAGTCTTCATCTGTCCTCTGTAGTTGAAGTGTAGGACGTTTCACTCTTCATCCAAACAGCTTTGTCAGCACTGAGTGAACGTGGACGCCAGTGGCCTTTACAAAGACCAGTAGGAGGAGTTTATCTCTTTGTTCTAAAGACTACTCTCATCTACAGAAAAACAACCTACTCACACTTGATCATTGGCCATTACCTTTCTGTTGTCCTGCCCTGGACTCTGGCCCAGCCTGTTTACAATGAGAGTGAGCTCCAGGTTTCGGGTGAAGGATGCTGCTATGAACAGGGCCTAAATTAAAGCGAAGGCCCCCATTCCTGTTCATGGAAGGGTTTTCTTTCTTTACAAAAATAGCTTCTTTCGCTCCTCGCTCAAGCCATCTATTTTCTTTTGCTAAAATCTTGACTTCACTGTCCTCAAATGAGTGATTGGTGGCTTTGAGATGGAGATGCACAGTCGACTGCAGGCCACTAGAACTTTCTCTGCGATGTTGATAAAACCTTTTATGGAGTAGTTCTTTCATTTCTCCAATGTAATGCTCTTTGTATTCTCTTCTTTGCAATGGATGGAGAAATAAAATAAAAAACAGGCACCTCAGAAATTGACAAATGATAAAAAGTCTTTATTAATCACCTCAGATTCTCTATTCAGATGGCATGAGTGTTACAAACTGTGATGCAGGTGTTCTTGAAGGAGCGCCTGTACCAGCTGCTGGAGGACAAGTGGAGCAACACTCAGACGTGGGCCGCGATCACCATCCAGAGGAACATCAGGGGCTTTCTGTGCAGGAGGAACTTCCGCTTCTTCAAAGAGAAGGCAATCGTCATCCAGAGCCACATTAGAGGACACCAGGCCAGGTGCACGCAGAAGAACTGTCTCGACACAAACAAGGAGACACACTTTTGAAGAGCAGTCTTGGTTCAGTTTAATTCTGAATACTGGAGAGTGATGTAACTGGATCAGAGGAGTGCAATGAGCTGCTCTGTAGCCATATCAGAGCCTGTCTAACACTGTCCCCTGTCTCCTGCAGGAAGTACTACAAGCGGTTAAGGCAGTCCATTTCTCAGTTCTGGGCTGTGATGTTGATCACCAGGAACACCATTAAACAGCACCACTGGAGGAAGGTTTGTGAGGCACACAGACCCCGCCCACATGACACACACCGCTCAGGTTACTAACCATCAGCTTCTAGCAACAGGCCTCTGAAGTTTACTCTCTTTATTGAGCTGTAAACCTCTACCATTCACAAACCATTGGCACATCCTCATGTGCTGCAATAGGAATAACCACGTGATTGATAGTAATAGATACAGGCTTCACAAAACTTGAATATAATAATGACAAACCTCTATTTATGAAATTTACCAAACAATCTGCAGTTCTCATGGATCAGTGCTTGGAAAGTTTGAAAAACATTCATGGCTTTTTGTATATTTTGTTTATTGTTTTGTGAACTGTCCATTAATTAGATCCAGAAAGTAACTTATAGAGTTGCTTAAATAGCGTTTATATTATAACTAGATAATAACACTGCCTGTAAACACTCTTATCTTACCTGACGCATGCGTCCCGTACACACACCTTTCCACTGTCCTGGACTTCAACCTTTCTTGAGTGAAACTTGAAGCAATGTATGTTTCTTCCGCCCATGGAGCTGTTCTGACCCTGTGCTCCGCTGCTCCGACAGGTAGGCCGACTGTTTCACTGTATTTCCTATCTATAATCCTTGTTCTGCTCCTCTCACATCATGGCTTTAACTGTGTTTGACATCTTAAATAATACAAACAGGCAGGAGCAGTCAGTGTCAGGTTACAGACTATTCCCTGGTTTATTCCTGTTACCTTGCCTTAGAAGCGTTTTTTAAAATGTAAATAAAAAGCAAAGAACTGTATGACACATTGATCACATTATTTTTTCATTTTGACCAAAGAATGGTGCAAGTTACGGGATTATTTGTGCTGGTTTTGCTAAAAATAATTAATTTCATCAAGCCATGGGCAGTTTGTGTCTCCTGCCTATATATGTTACACTCAAATCTACATTCAAAACTATTTTGATAATACTAGTTTATAATTTAAGCCATCTTCTTCATCATCATAATGTTTAGAGCAGCATCTCTCATTTTACTTTCTATTAAAAAAGTGATGGAAGAAGTAGCTCACATGTATTAGATGAAAATGCTATTGTTATCAAACAATGTGAACAAAGATTATTCTCAATACTTCACATTTTAAATTCACATGAGCATCTACAATTAGGTCATAACAAAAACAAAGTTATTTCACTTTTAATCTATTTCAAAAATGTAAAAAAGTATATTTTTTTAAAAGATTGCTTTTATTGTTACAGAAATAAATGACATGCTTCCTCCGTATTTTTTGTGATGAAACTCTTCTACTAAATGGAAAATATCAGACAAATCAGTGGAAACAGATGCTTTTGCTTTGGATAAATGTGTGTGCGCAGAGGGCTTGTTAACTGTTCGGTGTTTATCGGAGTGAGCAGAGGATTACATGTGGAACAGATGATGATGGAGCATATAATAAAACTCTGATAAAAGGCCCGCAGGATTGAGTATGAATCGAGCTGACTCCCATATTGTAAAGCATGTGATAAAATAGATAGTGTTGGACTTTTGGAGCCATCGAAGGAGGTGGGGCCTGCTGTAGGTGTGGGCTATTTAACATCAGTACGTCCAAGAATAGCTCAGATATGGACTTATGACGAATGAATTCATCAGTGGCCACAGAGCTAAGTGTCCAGTCTGGCGACATGGGGGTAAATAAAGGCTGACTGTGCCTTCATTTGGGTGCCTCTGGTTTCAGGATTTCCACGAGAAGAAAAAAACTAAAGCGGTGACCAAGGGGAAGTCTCTACCGCCGAGTATGGTAAGATTGTGGATATTTTAACTGTTGAGGAGCGTTGATACAGTATGTTGACATGCTGGAATTATTATCAGTCTGTGATATTAATTAGTCCAGCGCTGATTTGCCCTGTTGTGCAGGAAGTGGGGTTGCTGGAGATCCCTGCTGAGCTGTCAGCTAGACTGCAGGCTGGACCTGGTGTGTTGCTTTCACATTCATAACACAATGCTGAGGACTTGTACAGTAATTACATAATTTAAGTGTTTATTGTTTGTATGCGCATAGGGCGACTCCAGGGGTCGGAGGTTGCTCCTGTAGCCTCTCCTCAGGTTAGGTCTGAACACAAGCTCAGCCTCCCCCTGGATATTGACCGATATCCATTCTCTCGATATGCCAAGACCTTATTAAAGGTAAGGATGATTACTTTAGACATCACTCTGTAAAAATATTCTCACATGTCAATACAGAAAAATGTAAAGAATATTTTCCGTAACTTTTGCTGTTAATTTAAGTTATGACATTGTCTGACTTTATATGACACTATCTAATAAAAGAATTACCAGTCCTGTATTTATCTGTCCCCACGGTCACATTCTGTGCTCCCTTACTTAAACTTGGTCATCTTGTGTTTGTGCTCCTGCAGGACACATGGTGCCAGCCTCAGGGCCTCCCGCTCCAGAGACCCCTCACAGCTCTGGAGCCAGATGATGCCAGAAGTGCCCTGGACCTGAATAAACTGGTACAGAAGCCAGTGCAGTACATGTATAATCACTAGTTCTCTATTCCTCTCTTTAACTGACTCTGATTCCCAGATCATGAGGTTCACTGGTGAGCAGGACCTGAACCTCTGGCAGGAGCAGGTTTTGGGGAACTTCATTGTGGAGAAGTGCCAGAATCGTCCAGGTTTAAGAGACGAGATCCTGACCCAGCTGATATACCACACGTGGGGACAGACGGACGAGCCGGCAGCAATTAGGGCTTGGCTGCTCCTGACCTCCTGCCTCAGCGCTTTCACCCCCTCACCAGCACTGGACAGACCCCTGCTCAAGTATGTGCGGCTACCGCAAATGCATATGGACATGAAGGAACTGAATTGAAATTTTGTGTTTGGCTTGACTGTAGCAATGGGTCATAGTTGAGTCTTTTGGTATTTGACCTCTTTCCTCTTCAGGTATGTCTCTGATCAGGCTCCAGACCAGTACTGTTCTCTTTGCCAACACAAGCTGCTGACCTCCCTCCAGCTGCCCCCTCCCAGCACCAGGATCTACCCCCCCACACAACTGGAGTGGACATGCAACCAGAAGAGGAGTGGCTTGCTTCTGGAGGTCCACACCTTCAATGGTCAGCAATCCATCACAACCTGAACTAAAAATATTTTTGCTATAATATAAATATGAAATCTAAGATCTCTACTTCAGACGAGAAGCTGACTGCAGAAGTGGAGTCTTGGACCACAGGCGAGCAACTGGCTTCGTGGCTCCTCCATTTCAGGTCATTGAGCACAAACACACCTCTATCCCAGCTCACAACCCATTATTCAATTTTAAATCCGCTGTTCTGTGCTGCGGAGTTTGTTCTAGTACCACCCTAAACCTCGTCCTGTCTATCTCAGAGGGGTGACGGAGGCGCTGCAGGGTTGGTCGGTGTCTCTCTTCGCAGATGAAGGTTGGACTGACTTGGCCGGCTCAGATTTTGTCATGGATCTTCTGGCAGGAGCTGAGGTGGAAGTGCCACTCCCCCCTGGAACCCCCTCGTCTGTGCAATCGGACTTCCTCTTCACCCATGGAGACAGGTGTGACCGGCTCTACTTTTCTACTTTGTTTGAAACGATATCAGCAATACTTGGACCCTTTTTGGCGTCTGATTATAACAGCCTTTGTTTTACCAAGGCCTGCCTCTTCAGATCTGGACGGCTTTATTCCACCGGCTCCTCTCATGCGAGCCCCTGAGCTGCCTTTACCAGACGGAAACCCCTGGAGGAGGGACTATCCACAGGAGGGCCGCGGACGACAGATGGACGCTTACGTGGACGACCTGTTCGAGCCAGTGCTGGATAATGGACCCCCGGTTTGTTTGTTTGTTTCTTTGTTTGTTGTTGTTGGTTTGTTAACATCCCCATTAGTCTTTGGGTAACAATTAAATCAGTTTGCACAATATCCAGCGTTAATTTCCTGAAAATAGTGTATTTCTCAGGAATGTCACTGCCACAGTGTGTGACCTATGTTCCTTAAACACAACACTTGAAAGAAGACACACCTTCACTGTAAACATTGAGCAGCATTTCATCTTGTGCCTGTAGTTTGATTATTAAATGACGGGATGTCAGATTGAGCCAGTATTGCTTCATTGTTGAAACAACAAAATGAAATGTGATATTTCTGTGTTAGAGATCATAGGGTCATGTTCAGAAGTATTATTCGAGAAAAAATAATTCCAAGGTTAGTCTGCACCTAGATATTAGTAAATGACAGCTATCTAAAAGCTCTAGTGTGTTATGTTTTCTTGCATATGTTGTAGCTGTAGTGCAGGGCTTCTGGATCAGAAGCTGCTCAGGCAGTCTGTGTCTCCTGTTACCAGACTGTTTAACTGCTCTTTCTTCTAATGGAGTTAATCACTATCCGTGTAGGACACAGAGCGAGTGGCTCTGCTGAACCGCAGAATGAGAGGAGCTGGAGGAGTCGGACCCATGCGCAACGGCCTTTATGGAGCTGGTAGGAAAAGATTCTCACTTCCCCATTGTTGAGACTATTAGATTATAAATAGACTATACTAACTACAAATACACTACATTAATAATCTGTAAAATTGTTTTTCTTTCAGGTATGCCCATGTCAATGCCGACTTATCCAATGGGTGTGTATTTGTTTCATTTTCCCACTGTGGCTGAATGGAGGCCTGTACAGTGGGTAAAAAAAGTATTTAGTCAGCCACCAATTGTGCAAGTTCTCCCACTTAAAAAGATGAGCGAGGCCTGTAATTTTCATCATAGGTACACCTCAACTATGAGAGACAAAATGAGAAAAAAAAATCCAGAAAATCACATTGTCTGATTTTTAAAGAATTTATTTGCAAATTATGGTGGAAAATAATTATTTGGTCACCGACAAACAAGCAAGATTTCTGGCTCTCACAGAGCTGTAACTTCTTTAAGAGGCTCCTCTGTCCTCCACTCGTTACCTGTATTAATGGCACAATGGCACTGTTTGAACTCGTTATCAGTATAAAAAACACCTTATTCGTGTAAAGGAAAGAATGAATGGGGCCATGTATCGTGAGATTTTGAGTGAAAACCTCCTTCCATCAGCAAAGGCATTGAAGATGGAACATGGCTGGGTCTTTCAGCATGACAAAGATCCCAAACACACCGCCCGGGCAGCGAAGTGGCTTCGTAAGAAGCATTTCAAGGTCCTGGAGAGGCCTAGCCAGTCTCCAGATCTCAACCCCATAGAAAATCTTTGGAGGGACTTGAAAGTCTGTGTTGCCCAGCGACAACACCAAAACATCACTGCTCTAGAGGTGATCTGCATGGAGGAATGGGCCAAAATACCAGCAACAGTGTGTGAAAACCTTGTGAAGACTTTGTCTCTGTCATTGCCAACAAAGTTTATATAACAAAGTATTGAGATGAAATTTTGTTATTGACCAAATACTTATTTTCCACCATAATTTGCAAATAAAGTCTTTAAAAATCAGATGTGATTTTCTGGATTTTTCTCATAGTTGAAGTGTACCTATGATGAAAATTACAGGCCTCTCTCACCTTTTTTAGTGGGAGAACATGCACAATTGGTGACTGACTAAATACATTTTTGCCCCACTGTATATGTCCAGATTACCTTTCCCACGGGGGTTACTGGCATTATAATGGTAATATTCTTATATTTTCAGGGGCACCAATGATGCCTACCATGCCAGGTGACCTCCCACACACTGTTATTTCTCTCATTAAATGACAATATAGCCTTGAACATCTCCTTTTATTTCCCTGCAATGACTGGTCTTTTTTTAGACTTGCTTCACTCCATTCATAAACTGAAAGTGTCAAACCTCATCAAAGTGTCTTTTCTGCATCTCAGCCATGAGCCCCATGATGAACCCCATGATGAACCCCATGATGAATCCCATGATGAACCCTATGGTGAACCCCATGGCAGCCCCCATGGCAGCCCCCATGGCGGACCCCATGCAGATGGCAGCCACTCAGCAGGCCCTTGTAACCCAACAGGCTGTTCTGATGGTGAGGAGATAACACAGTCCTCTAAGCTTTAAGTATAAGGAATATTAATATTTAAAAAATGTAATAAATAGGCACTATGCATTGTATATTCTGTTGGACATAAAGCTTGTCTGTTGTGATGGTATACAGAACAATATGTAGGAGTTGTATTTAAATTCACCGTGATCCATATGTTTAAAAGTCTAGTTAAGTTCATCAAAAATCATTATGCATAAACAAGGATGTGGTCGTCTGCAGGCGCAGCAGATGACCATGCAGGCCATGAGTCTGTCCCAGCAGCAGCAGGAGGAGGAGCAGAGGAAGCAGCAACGCCGAAAAAGCCTGAGGGAAACGAGGGAAGAGAGAGAGGAGCGGCAGAGGGAAAGGGAAGAGAGAGACGACCGAGAGGAAGAGGAGAGGCTGAGGAGGAGACGATCTCAGCGCAGAGTCAAAGAGCGATCCAAATCTCCATCTCCACCACCTAGCCCTCCACCTCCCCCCAAGAACAAAACAAAAGCCCCGAAACGCAGCACCAGCGTCAAGAGGCCTGAGCCTGAGGTACCGTCTTTTTCCAACTCTAATGATATTGTCAGTCCATCATATTTGGTTCAGAAGTATTTTTGATACTAAAAAAAAAAATATTGGAAAATGTGCAGACAGTTAAGCAAGGGAATAGCAGAAAGAAGTTGAGATGGACAACAGAGTATATAGAAGAGGTTTCATGCACAAGGAAGGATATTTAGAGGGAGGTCAGATGAAAATAATTAAATAAAATATATGTTGACCTTTTTGTTTCATGTTCAGTCAGAGATAGAAGAAGACGTACCGGACCCTGAAGACCTCCTGTCGGTCAGGGAGAAGACAGTCTACTTTGAGAAGATCGGTAAAAGCAGCACTTCAGTGAGACAAGCTCATCTGGGATCATCTATAGTTAATGTGTTGTTAATTGTTAATTGTCCACTGGTTTAAAAAGATCAGATCACCATTTAGTCATGGGTCAGACTGTTTAGAGACCTTTTGACCCCATGATGAAATTACAAATTATTTTCAGAACAATTGCTGATTTTAATGACAAATCTTAGTTGTGTGTATTTGTGTAGTGTGTCCAAACAACTAAAAGCCTTTGCACATCATTTCCAAATGTGCCACTATAAAAAGAGAGAACAGAAGACACAGATCTACAGTATATGGAAATCTTAATTACTTTTCTAGTCTGGTGCTTATTCACTTTTTGAATCTCCCACAGGTATATTGGAGATAGCAGACAATCTTCTAACATTAAATAGAAAGACTTGCAACAGTTTGATTGCTGAGGCTCACTCATAAAAAATCATTAATTGAATTTCATGAGCACTAACTATGATGAGTGACTAGGGACTCATTTTGAACAACAAAATATCAAACATGTAAGTAATAATAATTGTCACTTAGTATTACACAGATGTTTGAGCAATCCCACAAAGCTGTAGCAGTTATTCAGGGGGGGGCATGTATAACATAAAAATACCCTGTCACTGTGTTAGACATGATGATAGATGCAGATTTTGTCCTCACACCTGTTTGCTGTGCAGGAGATGGCCGCTCAGTGAGAAGTCCACCTCCAGTGTCTTCCCCGCGCCCCTCCTCCTCCCCTAAGGTGAGACAGCAGCGCTCTCCCCCACCGTCCAGCCCATCTCCGCCACCTGTCGCACCCAAACCTCAGGCCCCTAAAGGTGAGCCCACCACAAGATTACTCTCTTTGGGCACTTTTGTAAAATACTCTTCACATTGCCTTATCATTACTCCACAGTAAAGAGCACAAAGAGGGTTCCTGTTAAAGAAGAGACTTCTCCCAAACCAAGTCCCACACCGATGGTCCAACCTCGTCCAGAGCCCACCTCAGACATTCGAGAAATCATCAAACAGTTCAACAGCCGCCCTGCTGCGGAGCAAGTGGCTACGGAGCCTTATAGGTCAGTGTTTGGGAATAAAGATAAAGTGGAAACAAAATATTGAATGAGAAAATTAGATCTCTGGAGTTTTATTTGTTTGTTTGTTTTTACAGACCAAGTAAAAAGCCCTTTGTGAGAAAGAATGACCCTAAACAGGAAGCTTTGGACAAACTGAAAAATGTGTCTCCGGCCCAAGAACAGAAGGTCAGAATCATCAAACACTATTGAATATAAGCGCACGAAAATACAAACAACTCTGATCCACAGAAACAGTGGAAACCCCAGCCCCCTCCGGTCAGGACTAGACCGACCCCGCCTCGTCCTAGGACACCCTCTCCTGTGTCCACCAGGGGCCGCAGAGCCATCTCCAACAACATGCGGCAGAAACAGCGTCCTCTCGAGGATCTGTTCAGCTCCCAGCGCTCCCAGACGGCCCCTCCTCCCCCACCGCCCCCCGAAACCCCTCCACCTCAAGCTCCGCCCCCTCCACCTCAAGCTCCTCCTCCGCCACTTAGGGCTGCACCTGTTCTCCAGAGCATCCCGGACCCCCCGGAAACTGCCGCGCCAACTCTCAGTAAGAATTGCAATCATACCTCCCTATTTTACATTCTGATCTTTTGACTCTTTTGGAGTTTATGTTTTTCACACGGCCAGGTGCATGGTCTACACACCTGAAACCTGTGGACAAATGACGGGGCCATAATTTAAAAATAATCATCCTTTACAAATTATAATAAAGCAAATAACTTATTTATTTATTATAATTTTTGGTCTCATCAATGCATTTGCTTACTGTAAAAACCAGCTGTTAATAATAAATTGGTCCAATAATGTGTTGTTTGTTAACTTCAGTTGCCGATGAAGATGGACAGTCTTCTCAGTTATCTCGCTTCCTCCCTAAGAACTACTTCTCCTACACCAACCTGCCAGGCAAACTGTTCCTACGCAAAGAGGTAGCTTTCTGTTTACACATCAGATTTATCCACAGCCTACAAGTAGAGACAATTTTGAAATTGTGCTTCCTGGACAATGGTTGTACATTTAAAGAGGGAACCTTTCACACTCACATTCATTTTTCGAAGAACATTCAATATGCAGGCTGATCTTGTCTTATGTTCTGTGTGTTCAGGTGTTTTATCCCAAAGAGCTGTTTAACCGGCCCTACATCCTCAACCTGCTGTGCGAACAGGTCAGTACCTGGGACACTCTACAACACTTTACTTTATTCAGCCAGAGTCAAATTTGTAATTTTGTTCTGCTGTCTCACAAAGATCATGAGAGACACGTATTCTGACAGCTGCCTGCGGATCAGTCGAGAGGAGCGGAGGAAGATGAAAGATCTCCTCGGTGAGAAACCACAACTTTTTATTACATTATATCGTACACATGGTGTGCAAAATGTCAGCAATTTGGATGAGGTGACTTGTCCAAGTAAGGACACAGATGAGGTCTGACCCTCCAGTTGGTTTGGCAAACAGCATTTTTAATAATATTTTTATGATGTATTTACACAATGTCTCAGCTTTTTAAGTTTGTGTAGGTTCTCAGTCGTACAGGAGTTCATCGTAGGCAAAAATTCTTCAGTCTTCATCTGTACTCTGTAGTTGAAATGTAGGACGTTCTTACTCCAAAGATCGTCATCAGCTTTTTAAGTGTTGAGTCTTAAGTCGTCTTTTATTTTTGTGAAACTAATAACTGATTAAATTGTTATGTCATTGTCACACAGCAAACTTCAATGTTGGTACAACTATAAGCACTATCCAGGATGACTTCATGAAGAAGAGAATTGTCATTGCTGCTCGGGACAACTGGGAAAACTATTTTAGCAGACTATTCCCTGTCAAGGCAAGTAGGGATTTTACCAACTCATGAAGCTTGTCAGAAAAACAGAACAGTACAGTTTTCTCTTATGTGGCCCTGTTTTCTTGTTACAGTCTGGGTAAAATTATGCTGTGTGCAGGTGGAGAATCAGGGCGCTCAGATTTTGGGGGTGACTCATCGTGGGATTCGCCTCCTTAAGGTGGTCCGCGCCTCGGGCATCAACCCCAAACACCTCCGGCTCCTTCGCAGCTACAGGTATAATTTAATTATTTATCTTTATTTATACAGGGAGGGCCCAATGAGAGTACAAGACTCTCTTTTTCATGAGTGCCCTGTTTTATAACAATACAACAGACAGAAAAAAACGTTTACAATTTCAGTTAAAACACGTACAACTATGTTTATATATATATCTGCTAATGAGGATCTCAGATGAGGGAGAGGTACTAGAAAGTTCATTCTCAAAAGTCTTTGGATTTCGTTCCATTTGTGGGCGATGTAATAGGAAAAGGCTTGTTCCTGTTTCACTCTTGACAGGTCCATTTGTTAGAACTAAACAGTCATGTGACCTTGTGTCAGAGCTACTTGAGCTGTAGTTTGGTTCAGATAAAAGATACTCAGGAAGCCTCCCAACAAGTCCCTTGTAAATACACTGAACAAAAATATAGACGGAACACTTTTGTTTTTGCTCCGATTTTTTACGAGATGAACTCAAAGATCTCTAACCAAAGTTGCACACATTAGTGTTGTTTTTGCCTGTTCGTATTTGCCTTTGCTTAGTTTTATTAATACAGTATGTTATTGCATGGTGATTGAATATAGTATAGATGACATAGATCGAGGGTATGGAAAGTGAATCATGTGACTGAGCGAATGGTGCAATGATGTGCAGTATATACTGTGTGTATGTTGTCTTAAATGTTGCTCCATAGTTGAGCATGAGGCCTGTGTAAAATGGTAAATGGTAAATGGTCACATTTATATGAAGTGAAGTGAAGTGAAGCGCTTTATTTGTCATTATACAATGTACAACGAAATTACATAGATCAGATGGAGGGTAGATCCTGATAAATGGTCACATTTATATAGCGCTTTTCTACCTGCTTTAGGCACTCAAAGCGCTTTACATCAAGGAACCACTCACCCATTCACACTCTCATTCATACACCAGTGTACGCAGAACCGCTAACCCTCCGATTACAAGACGACCCGCTCTACTACTTGCGCCACCGTCGCCCCTATGTAAATGTGGTTGTAGATATTGTACAGATTACCTATTATTAAATGTACATTTTAAATGTTATTCTGTAATGTACTGTGACCCCTGTGTGACCCCTGCCTGTGGGACTACAGATGGAAATTAGTCTTTAGCGACAATCCGGCATGTTTACATTCATGTGTTTTCTCATGTCTGTTCATTAATGTGCATTGTCCCAATCAAATAAATAAATAAACATTTTCTACATGCACAAAATAACCATTTCTCTCAAATATTGTTCACAAATCTGTCTAAATCTGTGATAGTGAGCACTTCTCCTTTGCTGAGATAATCCATCCCACCTCACAGGTGTGCCTTAGACTGGCCACAATAAAAGGCCACTCTGAAACATGCAGTTTTGTTTTATTGGGGGGTCTGGGGACTCAGAAAACCAGTCAGTATGACCAGTGTGACCAACATTTGCCTCATGCAGTGCAAGACAGATTTGTGAACAATATTTGACAGAAATGGTTATTTTGTGTATGTAGAAAATGTTTGAGATCTTTGAGTTCATCTCATAAAAAATGGGAGAAAAAACAAAAGTGTTGAGTTTATATTTTTGTTCAGTGTAAATAAAATACAGTGTTGCTCGCTTCGATCTGATAAGACCAGCCAACTTTGCCATACAGTGAACAGTGATGAGTTTGTCACCAGTTATGACGCGAATGGCAGAATGATAAAGTGCATCCAGAGGTTTAAGCAAAGAAGGTGAAGTGTGCATATAAGAAGTGTCACCATAATCAAGAAATGAGATAATACAGGCTGGAATTGTACATGCATGAAAAGACTTGTCCTGACTTTAGTCATATCGAAGTGTGTTGTTTTTGTGTGTGTAGTTTTGCTGAGATGATGTCTGTGGAGCTCAGAGAGGCAGACAAAGTGGAAGTGGAGTTGAAAGGTGAGAGCATGGTGCTTGAGTCCACTAGAGCCCCTCAGATCACTGCAATGATCAAGCACTTTCTACACGAGCTCATCCAGGTCAGTGCACTGCTACACCAGTCCATTCTTCATTGCCAGGTTGGTAGGTCTATGATCTATATTTCTTATTTCAACTGCATCATCTTTTCCCACAGGGTTCAGGTCATGTGGTTGCTCTGAGAAGTCACATGACAGATGACAAAAGTATGCTCAGCTTCAACAGAGGGGACATCATCAGACTGCAGACAGTGGAAGGACTCCAGGCAGGTGCGTTCCAACAAACTCTACACAGGATCATGGTCATCAAAAACTCTAAAACGTATTTAAAAAAAGCTTATACAGGTATAACAAGAATCACTAAAGCCAGCCTGTTCTTCAGGCTGGAAGTTTGGTTCCACTGGAGGGCGCTCTGGTCTGTTTCCCGCTGAACTTACTCAGCCTTCAGCCGCTCCAGACTATCATGGTCTGCACCTGGACCGAAGGGATGAGCGCAGGAAAAGCATGAGGAGCCTGAGACCTCCCCCAGGCCCTGCTCCCCAGGGACCCCCTGCTGACAGCAGAGAGACCTCTGTCCAGGGCTCACTTCAGGGCCGATCCCACCACTCCTCACAGAATTCTGTCCAGGATCAGGAGGCCCACTCGCCCATGGCTGAGTTTGCCATGAAATACTTCCGGTGAGGTCACAGGTTTCAGGTGGGCAATAAAGACTGTCATTACTTACAAGCTCTCAACCTTCTCATTTTCAAAGCATTGGAACTGAAGGCTTGCCCCCCACTGGGAGGAGCTTTTCTGACGCAGTCAAGTATTCTCAGGTAAGAATTGTGCAGATTGATCATACCCACAATATATCTCACATCACAGACAATTACTAAAGAATCTAGGCACTGAACTAAGAACTATTTTTTTATAATAATAAAAAAATAGTATGCTATCTCTTATCACATGTGGTGATGTATTACAGATGCCACTACAGGAGTCACTCATTCTTTACAATGATGCAGAGATAAACGAGCAGTCTGTTCAGTGCTTCAGCAGTAAGTAGTTGTTTGAGCACCTCCTGTTTCTCTCACTCCCCCGTGTCCTCATCACATCTTGCTTTATAAATTGCAATATCTGTTGTTTTTCTAATTGTAAATCATCCTTGAATATTGTTAATAAGATGTGTCCCCCAGGCCTGCTACAGTTCATGGGAGACGCCCCCCTGCTGAGCAGCCAGACTGAATGCCTGTACCACATTATAGGGGTCAGTGAGCCCTGGCACTCTGTATTCTCTCTTCTGATCTACAGCTATTCAAACTCTTCTCTTTCTGTGCTCTGCTCAGCTGGGGAAGGAGAACGAGCTTCTGAGGGATGAGATCTTCTGCCAGATTGTCAAACAAATCACAGACAACGCCAATAAGTAAGTTGTTTTTTTGAGGAGTCCCTTTATGTATTATCTAGCAGTCAGCAGTGAATTGAAAACAATCTTCTCAATGAAATGTACAGAGTAATACTGTGAGTATTACTGCCTTTATTGGATTTAGAATCAAGAGTTGCCTCAAATATGTTGACTGGAAATTTAACATTCTTCTGGTTTTATCATGGTTGTATCATGGTATCGTTATTGGATTTTATCAGAGGTGTGTAGAGTAGCCTAAATATTTAGTAAATTAACAGTAAAGTTACATTAAAATAATAAGTAGATAATAAGTAGAAGTAAAATGTAGTACCCCAAATATTTACTCAAGTAAGAGTAAAAAGTACTTGGAGCAATTGCTGTGACTGTGAGTTATTGTTAATGTTTGAGCATAAAAGTATTATTTATGTTTCAATAGTGTAATAAATTATGAGAAACAAAACATAAAATAATGAGAAAATCCTAATATTTTCAATGAAAATATACCATAAAATACATAAACATAAACAATTCTGCAGAATAAGGTGCACAAAACACAAACTAAACTAACTTAAAGATTTACTCACAGTGGAATGGGTTATTCTTTTTTTACTCAAGTAGAAAGTACAGTATGATAAAACTACAGTACAGTTCCTTGAAAAAGTTGCACAAGTACATGTACTTCAGTAAATATAAGTGAGTACTACCCATCTCTGGATTTGATCATGAACGCAGCTTTGAAACTTGCATTACGATACAACTCAGCAGCATGTTTGTTTGTTTGTTTGTTTGTTTGTAGACCCAGCTGCACACTGGGCTGGAGGCTGCTGAGCCTCTGCACTGGCTTCTTCTCCTGCTCCGGGACGCTCCAGCCGTACCTCTTCCGTCACCTGGAAATACTCGCCCGCAGCACACACAACCCTTACCAAGGTCCTCTCACACTCACTTTGAATTTAATATAAAACATGCGTAATAGCGATATGTACTGTATCTGACGCTTAGACTTAGACCGATTTACTCTTAAAACAAAGACAACAAAGCAAATATAATGTAGATAGTTAATAAAATAGCTTTGGGGCAGAGTAGGCAAGTGCTTTGGTGGTGGCCACAGATGAGATTATTTTTTCCTAATCAAAGGATTATCAATCAATCAATTTATTTTTGTATCGCCCAATATCACAACAGGAGTCAGCTCAAAGGACGTTACAGACACCAAAAAACACAAAACAAATCAATATATAAGAGGGTTAATAGGAGGCTGTCTTGGTAGCCCAAACTGTCTCTTCTAGTGCAGTGTTTCTCAAACTGTGGTACATGTTCCACTTGGCCTTCATGATGCTTCTTCAGGTGGTACTCCATTCATTTTTGGTTCATTTACGTGTCAGTAATGCATATATGAGTGTTTTTCTGGTTTAGATAATTTTGTCCAATTTAGGCCTATTTTAGACCCAGGTTAGTCCTGATTTGATCCTGATCTTGGCCTGGTGGTACTTGGAAGGGCAACTCTTTTATTATTATTATTTATTATCTTTATTTGTCAGACTCGAAGTCCATAAAAAAACACAACATCACAAACAAACAATTAAAAACACAAACAATTATAAAAGACAACTGTACCAGTGCTTCCACAGAGCAGACTGGTAACGCACAGCACTAACACTGGGGTTCACCAGAGTTTGGACAAAACTGTTCTCACTGTCATTCAGGCGGCACATAAACCTGTACATCAGATTTCTCATTAGAGAAATCTGATGATTATTCTCTGATAATTGGTATGAAAAGTTTGAAAACCACTAGTTTATTACTAGTGTAGTGCAGTGAGTAACATAGTCCTAACAAAGGAGTCTTGCAGTTTTTTTTTAATCTTTCTTGTTTATTTTATTTTAATTTTCTCAAAATGTCTTACTTGTCTTTAGAGTTGGCCTCAGGCTGCATTGAAAATCTGCAGCGCTCCTTCTCTTTCGGAGGTCGTCGCACTATTCCATCTGAAATAGAGATGGAGGCTCTCATGGTACTATTCGCCACACTTCACCTTATACTGATCTGCTCTATACACTGCTTCAGTATATAACAAATGAGTGTGATCACAGGCTGGAAAAAACTCTCGTCGCATTGGAGTTAGGCTGCCTGGCGGAGTGGACTTCCCCATAAAGATCCACAGCTTCAGTGTAAGTGTGACTGGTATCCCTGGAACTCCATGATCAGCTCTGTGTTTCTCTCTGTGTAACTTAACAGAAAATGGTGGTATAATAAACTATATTATTTTTTGCTGACAGAGAGGAGACATGAAATATTATGCCAGAATGTGTTTCATATGTACGAGACTAGTAATTACAGTTTGAAAATGGCAAAAGCTACCACAGAAATCTGACCTTATCATTAACCTAGAGCCTTTAACACTGTTACTGTATGTCATGTGAACACAACCTATTATTGAACCTTCAGATAACTATAGACTTGGTGAGTGACTTCTGCAGAGAAATGGACATCACAGACCCCACTGAAATCAACGAGTTTACCGTCATCGCCAACCGGGATAAAGGTATGAGTTACTACTTGAACAAATGTTTAAGTTCTTCACCAAAAATTGGTAATAAAAAGAGTAAGAGTAGGGACAAGCACAACAGTGGACTTTGAGACAAACGAGTCTTATTGGTTGTTTAGTGTAAAGTTTAAAAAAAAGTAAATGTAAAAGGATTTTCAAGGAGCAAGGTATTGTTATGGTAGTACGGTACTCCAGCCTCTACTTTGGGTTTTTTGCTTTAAAGGTGGGGTAGATAGATACTTCATTAAAGCGTTACAGATAGAGTCAGAGGTGTGTGTCCGCTGTAGACACCTCTCTTCTGTGTTTGTGTCTGACAGACCGTGTGATAAGGCCCCTCCACCCCGAGGAGTATGTCTTTGACTTCCTCCTTGATGATTTCTCCATCAGTCTGTCCCTGAAGAGGCTCATCTGGAGGAGCGCCCTGTCCTACAACAACGACCTCTACATTGACTTCCACTACCAACAGGTGCTCCAGTCTGTGCAGCTAGGGCTGTGCAATTACAAAATTACGTTTTTCAGATGAGGATTATTCTTGTTTGCCTTTATAAAGCAAGGGCAATGATGAAATAAGTAATAAGTAATAAAAAATATGAATATAATATATGAATGTGTACTCTGGCCTTTAGTTGCTGGAGCAGTATTTGAGCCAGCAGCTTCCTCTGGCCCCTGGAGCAGTGGAGCAGACGGCACAACTGGCAGCTCTTCAGCGACTGGCCGAGGGGGACCAGAGTGCCCCATCACCGTGAGTAAAACATTTGTTTCATTCAGTTTTAGCTGATTTTCTGCAATGCTCTTATACCAAAGAAAGTACCTAACATATAAAGTACCCGCAAAAATGGTGTACAAGGATAGACAGAATCGCTACCTCTACTGTACACCACTGGCAGACTATTCCCTCTTGAAAAGCCAAGCAGAAATATCTGTCATGCAGGTGTAGACATGGGATTTCAATAACATTATGTAACCAGATCAGCTTCTCAAAGATGACAAAAAAAACAGCTTCAGTTCAGAATCGACTGAGCAATATTCAGTTTTCTCCTGTGTAAATGGATTCATCTTGATTTCTTGATCTGATTCTACACTTTTTGTCACATTTGAATCTGTCAGAGCGGAGCTGAGGCAGTACCTACCCCTTCAGGAGCTCACCTCTTCTTTGGAGGAACTCCTCTCTATCTGTTTGGGGCAGATGTCCCAACTGCAGGGCCTCAGTCCTCAGGACGCCAAGATCCAATTCATTGGTAGGTTTCCCCTGAGTCTGGTTAAACTGTAATAAGGCTGCAGTTACTTTACTTTTTTAATTTAACAGTTAATTAAATCCTCAATTATTGAATTATGAATGAAGAAAAAGTGAAAGATCAAATCGAACAGATCTGTTCTCTGTTCTTAAGTTTGTGAACACTGTAGTATTGTACTATACTTTTCTCTTTCTTCTTTGCTCACTCACAATGGCCTGAAGTTTGAACATTTTTGCAGAATTTGTAGTTACCCTGCCTCAGTTTGGGTCCAATCTTTTTTGGGCTGAGAAGGTGAGTCAGCGCGGAGTTCCTTCCCCCTGTACTGTCGGCGTTAGTCATGATGGAGTGGTGTTCATTCACCCCAAAACCCAGGTACAGTACCCAAAGTAACAGAAAACCCTTCACAATATAATAACAAAACTTCATATGCAGAATATGAATGTATTTTTTGATGGACAGGAGCAAGTATTCCACATCACCCTAGAGGACATACAAGCCATGCGCACTGTCCGTCCTAAGAAGCAGGGCAAAGTGCCAGGAGTGGACATTGACTATGGTAACCCAGTCCAGCCAAAGAAAATCTCCATTCACACCAAGCAGGTACCGTCGTGTTACAAATATGATATACTGTATATAGTATAAATCACATATAAGTGGATCAGTGTGGTGAAATGGCTTTTCACCAAACTTGTCAAAAGCTAAATATTATAAGTTTGTTGTGGGCTTTAATTTTCATAATGTCATGTTTCTCTGCTCTAGGCCAAGGAACTGTGCCATATCCTGGCTCTGCTGATGAAGGAGCTGGTGCATCCTCCTGTCAGCAGCTCTGTCTCTAGCCGCTAGGACACACATGATGCCAATACATAATATACAAGGATCTCTGTAAATCTGATATCAGTCCTTTACTGTTTACATTTTGCTTCATTATGAAAACAATATAAAATTTAATTTAATGTGAATGTTAAATATGAAATTTATTTGTATTTTCCCAATGTTTAATCATGATTGTGAAACAGTGCTATACAAATATAAATATATAAATACTGAGGGTAAATATGTGATACGTTAAATTTCTATTAAAAGTTTTACAACTTAAACAATTATAATTAAGTCTTAAGCAAATGAATGAATTAAACTGTATTGTTCAACCTTGGATTGCACTGGTCTTTATTAGGATCAAGCTTTTACTTTTACTCACTTTGAATTTATGAATGAATGAACAGTGGGAAGGAATAGCAGTAGTGGGGGCATGATGGGATCTACAGGTGCAGACAGGTGTGGCTAGCACGTGGGTCTAGGATATAAAACATTGTAGTGGTCTCACACCACGTATTCTTTATAATGACCTTATCAATGTATACTAACCACGCGCTTTGAGGACCCATACCAGCCCTACACCCTGTATAAAACGGAACCTTGAACCAGGCAAACCACTGCAGTCTTTGCGCCCTCTGCTGCTTTTTCTTTTCTTTTACAAATTGCATAGAAAAGGTGTCTTTTGTTGCAGAATAAATCATGTGCATACACATTCATTGTAGAAATACCAAGACCCAAACTAATAAAACAAAACTGATAATATTTACTTTTAAAAATGAAAACATTATCTAAGTGGGTTATATTATGGCATCATTGTCTCAATAAATAAATTGTAATCACATTTAAAATATTCCAGACCTACGTTGCGCAAGAATAATTTGTCCCAGTTTTCAGTTCTAGAGTCATCCTAAAGCTGAAGTTTCCTATTTCAAAACAGAGCCGTAAACAGACTCGATGTCGCCCCCTGTTGGATTGACCAATCAGAACACAGAGTCTTCACTGCGGCCAATCACAAGTCGCTCTGTCCGCTTCCAGGCAGAACCTCTCAACATGGCCGCAGCGCAGCGGTAGACCTGCGGAACTAGAATTTCAACCATAAGGGACATGTTTTTCGAGCACAGTTGAAGCTCTATTGTAACACCGGGGTAAGTCTATTATAATTCCAGTATTAGTTACTTAAATACAGCGGGTTAATGCGCGTTTTGGTCGGGCTCCGACAGAAGCATCTGTCTTTGACGTGAAGGAGACGCCTGTGTCCTGACCAGTCCTGACAGTTCGAGCTAAAATATCGGACGACAACAAACTGGATCCGGATTTTAACAGATCTATTATGGTGGCATTAAATGCATGAGTATGCTTACAGTTGTGCGATCCACGCGAATCTAGCTAGGGTACGAACCATGTGTCAGCCTGTCTATCTGGTCACAGTGTCACAGTATGGCCTTTAATACTTTAATTTATTTTCTATTATGTCTATATTAAGTGGCCTATATTTAGGTTAGCATTAGGCCCAAGTACGTATTTTGCAGGGCTTCAAATGATAAAACAATTGGCTCTATTGAGAATGTTACATAAGGTCCTGGCTGTACCTTTACATGAATCACTGCACTTTACTTATACAGTACCTCAATATTAACGCCTCCTGCAAATGTACGTGAGTAAACAGAGGTGCACTCCCTCTGACTGAAACAAACATGTTAACCCAGAAGCGGAAAAAGAATATCTAAAGTTATTCAACACCCGACAGCAAAACTTTAGATGAAAATTAACTTGCCATTACAAAGGAGGATCAGTGACTAAATAATTGACTACTGGTTGGAAAATAGTAATTCAATTCTGTTATACTAATATATTAATTACAAAATGACCCGTACCAATAGCCAAACATTGACCAACTCCTAAATTAATAATTTAAAACTCATGATTCGATCAATGAATTCATTTTAAATGCTCTAGACTTCTTTATAAATGTGAGGCTTTTTCATGCACCACATGTATACACATTTTTTAATTGATATTTATTTTTTCATGGTATTTGTGTTACTTAGATGCCACTAATTTGGTACTGTATTTGATGAACTTTCACTTACTAGGCGTAGTAAGTTGGAGACTTTGCGTTGGTAGAATGTGTGATAAATTTAGGTGGATTGAATGTCTATTAATGTTGTTCAACAGAATTAAATGGCTTTACACTGTTACTAGAAAGTGCCAGCTCTATTCCTGGTTGTTGTTCAGTGCAACGTTTAGCTCGTCTGGGATTAACAGACTAATTCTATCCAGTCTGTAGTACTCTGCTCCTGGGACTGTAGTTGTAATTCTAAGGTGATAGTTCAAACACCGCACCGGTATGGAAATTCAAGAGAAAAACAAAAAAACCAAGGCACTCCTCCCACAGCATTAATTATCTATTTACATTTTCTAAAAAGCCTCTATTTTGCTGGGCTTATGAATATTATAATAACTTAAAACAAATTGCTGCTAGACATAATTAACGAGATCTGAAATCTCACTGAGCCTTCTGTATTTGGACCATGGTGTGTCTGATGTGCCTGGCTAGTGTGAGGGTGCTGTTGCCCTGGCCAATACAAAGTGCTGACTTGTTTTGTGTTTTGTACCAGAGCAAGCTGCTTATGTGGCCAGAGTGAGAGGATCTGCTGTCAGAACAACAAAGAGCAGCCTATTGGCACCTGAGGTCCAGCAGCTGCAGTACTACTGAGACTACACAGGGACCATGCCATTTTTATGGTATTTTCTAAATAATATTTACGAAACGTCAACATTGTGCAACTGCAAGATTTGGCCATATAAGATAAGATAATACTTTATTGATCTCACAATGGAGATATTCACTTGTTACAACAGCTCTTACGATAGGATCACACAGGGGGTGCAAAAAGTCAGGAAATGTGCCATCAAGGAAGAAATAAATTTAGACCATAAATACCCTGTTTTTAGGTCTAGAGTCGGGGATAATGCTGTAGTCCTCCAGCATAAATGTGGTATGGGCCCTCAGAACACTTTTTGATATACGTATCAGTGTTCATAAGGATTAGGCACAAATCTATGACACACTTGAAATACTCAGAACAGACTTTGTCTATGACAGTGATGCCCTGGGTAAAATGTTTTAAGGAAAGCAGGTGAATAGAACCTGTAAAGTTAACCATAGCACCTTGTAGCCTTATCCTAAATTGGCGACATAGTAGTGCAGTGGTTGGAACTCACAGCAACAAGGTCCTGTCTCCTGGGCTCAATTACAGTTGGGCTCTGCACAACTAAAAACATATAGCATTTTTTTGTTCTTTGTGTAGTTTAAAAAAAAATGGAAATTTACAGAAGCCATGATTTTGGCCTGACACGCCCCTTTTTTAAACATAATATTTCAGAATATACAAAAGACACCAACTTCAAAATTTACACACTCACTATTGGGTATATCAACTACAATCAAGCCATGTCTGAAGCAAATCAGAGACTGTTGAGCACAATGGATTTGTTGATTTCACATGGAATGACCCAATAACAGAATGTCTGCAAATTTGTAAGGGTGAAGTATTCAATCAAATGTGAAATTTATGAAAAATGTGAAAATATTTTTCCACACTGTATTTTGTCCAAAAAAAAAAGCCCATGTTTTAATGATATGTTTTAATTGTGTATTTCCCACAGAGTTCTTCCTCCTTATGAGAAGCAGACATTAGTCCTCTCAAAGTTCCTGTTGGTCTCATCCAAACGGTGTCCTGGAGCCGTCTGGAGAGGACCCTGGGTGAATCCCTTGCGAGGCCCAGCCTGGAGACATCCCTACTGGTCTCAGCAGAGCAGTGTGTCCCGGTTCGCCCTGGAGAGGGACCAGTTGTACAATCTCCCCAGGCCCAGAGGGGAGCAGTGCTGACGGGTCCACACCTGCTGGGCACAACTGCAGAGGGGCAGAGCATGTTGAGGTGCTGTGGTTACCATGGAGACGCAGGATAAGAAGCAGGTAGGAGGGCGTTGCTACCATAAAAATGTTTTTGCCGACTCAAGGCTCTGAGGAGTGCAGCAAGATGATGCTAAGACAGTTTAGTATTCATGCATGAGTCTCTTGCTCTTATCAGCTGATAGCCAGATTGATATCACAGTGGGAATAACATTGGCACTGATATCGATCTGGGATAG
This sequence comes from Lesueurigobius sanzi, assembly GCA_900303255.1. NCBI lineage: Eukaryota > Metazoa > Chordata > Actinopteri > Gobiiformes > Gobiidae > Lesueurigobius > Lesueurigobius sanzi. The sequence continues at coordinate 112,006 of OMNZ01050850.1, forward strand.
CGCCAATTTAAACCCTAACAAAAGTTTGGTGCACTATTTGCTGCTAATTGGATCAAGCACGTTTGGTCTTAGCCAATCACAGCCAAATCTCAAAACAACAAACCTCTACAATAGTAAATGTTTCGTTTTAAAAAATGTGTACATACACAGTTGTGCCACGGTTAGCATTCGTGCCTCACAGCAAGAAGGTCCTGGGTTTGATTCTTCGGCCCGTGTCTATGTCCTAAAGAAAAAAAAAAATACATACTTCAAGATTGTCTTTGCTTTCCTCCTTTCTTTCCTTCCTTTGGTCTGCGGCATTGTGCTGTGCTAGTTAAAGGTTTAACTGCGTTGACAGAGATGGCTGAACTGCAACTAAGCATCAACTTTTCCAGTGTGTATTTGTAAGGAGGTTATAAGTTACTCCACAGGCCTCAGGTTTACAGACAAAGGTCATTCTCCAGTGTTTATTTTTTTCTTTTTCTGGGTAGTTACATATTCCTCCTGCTCCCAGAATGGAACATGTTTGTGTGTTGTCAGAGGACAGGAAATGGCAGCGTGGGAAAAGGGTCATACTCACTGACTGGACAGGCCAGTATGTTTTAGCGCAGTGTTTCTCAATTATTTTCTGTTACGCCCCCCTTAGGAAGGAGAAAAAATTTTCCGCACATTTTATTGTGTAAGGCCAACAGGAAGCGCTTATTTCTTAGATTATTGACAAACAGACTTTGGAAAATGTCACTGTTTGGGACAAGGCTTGACACCGCACTCAGACCAAGAGCGGGAGGAGAGAAACCAGCGGCCAGCTCCCATTCATTCCCTATGCAGGCTGGCGACCGGAAAGCGACTACCGGAAATAAGCAGGAGAGCGGCAGGGATACCAGCGACCAGAGTGTCACTATATATATTTTGTAAATATATGTGGGGGGTGGGAGTTGGGTGTGTAAATTGATGTTTCTGTTTTTAATGTGTTTTTAATCTGTAAAGCACTTTTAGTTGCATCTTTGTATGAAAAGCGCTTCATAAATAAACTTTGATTGATTGATTGATATATTTGCATAGAGTTGAAATGAGCTAACTCTATGCAAATGTACAGCGACCACCAACCACAAAACACAGTCTGCCAGACACCTGTGCATAATTGGCTCACACACTTCAGCTGCGTCTCAAATCCCTCCTCCATGTTAGGGCTGAACGATTTATGGCATTTGCAATGATATCGCAATATTACACATGATTTGCAAATCGCAGAGGTATGCGATTTTTAAGGAAATAAACAAAAAAGTAAATCTCTAGCCCATTCCTGTCAGGAGTTATGGAATTTTAAAGAAATTATTAAAATGCTCTGTCCAGCCACCAGGGGGCAGCCAAGATTGTTTTAAAAGGAAGAAATTCCACACTGTCCAGCAGAGGGCACTGACACTCTCTTATGGCCATACCACCTTTGCTCTCTCCTAAAAAATAAATTATAGAAGCACAGATGGCAGCTAAAGGACCAGCTGAAAATATAATTTATTTTCTAAAATGCACCTGAATGCAAAAATGAATTAAAAAAAACAAAAAACCTGCAGGACTCTCAGACTCCCCCAGGGCAAAAGTGCAATATTTCTGCAGTCACTTTAAGTGCTTTAAAAAAAAATCTTATTAAATCGCAGTATTGAGGGAAAAAAAATCGCAATTAGATTATTTTCCGAAATCGTTCAGCCCTACTCCTGCACCTGGGGGCGGGCCACACAGAGCTGAGCGAAGGTGTGAGTGAGGTGTGAGGCGTGTACACGCCCCACTACCTGTTGTAGTGTAATAAAAACATTGATTCTCAGATTTAAAAAGACTTGAGTAATGTCCTTTTTAACTTGGGTCTCAAAATAGACATCTGCTCATAGACGAGGATTGTATAATTGTATTATATAATATTGTAGGCTAACAGTACAGTAATAAACAGGTTGAATTTGTGCTAGAGATGTTTTTATGTATGTATTTTGGGCACTGGTGACA
>OMNZ01050853.1:0-12068 GCA_900303255.1 Lesueurigobius sanzi
CAAAGTGAAAAGCAGCAGACTCAGGTTGATTCTCCTCCCACCGGCCAAAGAAGCGGTTCACCTCCCCTGCTAGTGAGGCATATGCCGAGTACCTGTAGTCTGATTCTTTATTCACATTTTATTATGTTGTTTTTGTTTATTTTAAGATTACTATTTGAGCCACTGTGACAACGCAATTTCCCTTGTGGATCCATAAAGTCTGTCTACTAATATTTTTGGATTGACCAAGACCTATTCTTGTTGAAAAAACAATTGCTTGATTTTGACCCAAAACCTGAAAATAAAAAAAGATAAGATTTTGTCTGCAGTGTCTCCCCTGAACAGGTGAAAAAAGCGATTCTAACAGGATTTCCCCCTTCAGTCCAATATAAAAGCATGTGTGTGTATCTAAAGGAGCACTGGTCTGGTGTTATGGAACCATCCCTGCTCCTTATGATGAATAGCATATCGATGGATAAAAACATGAGTGATGGCAGTCATTAGGAGGGAGACGAGCCTTTGTCGTTAGGAGATTTATCCCATTGATTTTAACGGGGTCACCCACATTAATTATGAAGCGGCGAATGCGGAGATTAAATCAGAGAGCCGCGCTTGATAAAATTTGAATTATTACTACGCACCACTGCAGCGGAGTACGTCCCAATTATGTGGATAACCTTTGGAGTTGATGAGGAACGGCGCGGCGCAATAAGCTCCGCGCCGGCTTTAACGCAATTATGTCTGCTCTTTATTTCTAGACCAACATTTTTTTGTTATGATTTATTTATTTATTTTTCAGTGCGAAAGAGAGCACCGAACAAAAGACAGGAAGCACAACTCATCGGGGATTTGTAAAATAAACACAAAGACTACAACAGGATACCATTCTATTTCGTTTCTACAATTTATGAACGTAAGTCGTAAGGTTTGTGCAAGCTCTCCATTGTTCTGGAGTTCAACATCGTAGACAAGGGTTCTGAGTCCACCTCTGGTTCAAAGCTGGAACACGCTGCTTTCATTCACTGGAGACACTTATTAATGCGAAGGGCTGGGTACCGAAAAATGTTTTTAGGCACTAATGGTAGCAAGACTGGTACCAAAAAAGTATTTTCCTTTAGGCAGCAAATTTTGATGCCTGGTGGATTCTGAGACCACAGTAAAGAAAGTTATTTGGTTGTTTCAGCTGAAAAAAACAGGATTTTTTTTTTTTTTTATGGAATTAATCACCATTATTGTTCTGATTCTTCTGGAAAATTCTCCTCCATCTCCCAGCTCGCTCAAGTTGAAAACTTTCAACTTTTGCGTTAACCAATCAGACTGAGTCTGGCTGTGACATGAAGTGAGGAGATCAGACTGCCAGGTAAAAGTTTTTTTTTTGTTTTTTTTTTAATATGTACTAAAACTAGGGTAGATCTAGCTGATAGCAATTAGTCCATCACAAATGATGAGTCTCTTGTTATTTCATGGTGACCTTTTCAAATGGAAATATTGTACAATTTAGCTACATATTTGAGCATTGATTGATTTACTAACCCAAGACAGAATGGCAGCCAGTGGGAGCGGCGAAAGATAGCGGGGGATAGTCATAGCAGTGCTAGCTCTAATGCCGGCCAGAACAACAGCTCCTCAAACTGGGCCTGGAAACACGGAAATCCCGCTTGGAGCAGCTGTCATCCAGGTGCAGTGTCTCTATAGGATTTGCAGAAGTCAGAGACCAGAGTTCGGCTTTACTCACTAAATAATAATCGCTGACTCGTATGTCCGCCATGTTGGCTCGACTGACAGGAAAACAGCAGCAGGATAAACAGCTCCACCTAGTGATGTCTGATGAATATGGGCGAAATTTACTGCGAATGGAGCGTTCTTTTCAGGCGATGGAAGTGTGAACTTAAAATGACCAAGCGATTAACGGCAGGCGTGTCATGCGATTTATCGTGTTCTTTATGAATGTACCACAAGAAGTCCTAATGTGTGCCTTTCTGGTGCTCTGGAGTGTCTGTGTACGATCTTCCCAGGGAATATGCTCCTAGGTCCTGCGAAGATCTAAGCCAAATCCTGGGCCATGTCTATGGAGTTGTTGCAGCTTGTGCTGCGCAAAGCAAGCGCACCTCGTTGGCACCGCGCTCCTCCCCAGGCTGCGCCTCCAATGGGCCGCTCTGGGTGGAGCCCCTTTCATCTATAAAATTGAAATGCATTTGTTTAAAGTGTACCTTGTGAACCCTGTCTGAAGGATGTAAATTAAAAGAACTAAAAAGACACATCTGATTGTCCGTCTGTAATTCTGGTCAAAGAGTTGATGTTTCTCCCTTTTTCCTCAGAAACGTTGTCCATTTGAAAGTGGTGCCAAGTATCAAGAATGAGAGAAATGTCTATAGTTCAGCCTCTTTCTGCCATTTGAGCACAAGAAACAAACATTTAATAACAGTATTTTTAGCGCACGGCGTCACCGCCAACTGCTTGACTGGCAGTTGCTTCAACCAATGAAAATGGTGACGGTAATGCAATGTAAATGAGCAGCATTGTGCTCAAACAAGCAGAGAGAGAGGAGGGTTTTCTCTGTTCTACCGTTTGTGATGTGCCTACTTTCAAATTGCCACAACTTCTCCAAATATTAACAGATTTCCATGTGCTACATATCGTAAAGCTTAGAAACTACACTTTCAGAATCTCAACTCAAAATGCCCCAGGGATGACTTATGTCCCTGGATCGACATGACCGGTCACAAATACATTTAATATACAATTAAGTAATTAATTAATACAGTAATGACCAAAGCAAAGGGACCAGCTGCAAATATTATGTATCATTTAAAATGCACTGTAGAATACAGGAAATCCCATTTGAATTGATTTAAAAGATCTTGAGGGAGTGTCCCCAACCCCCCCAAAGATTAAGAGTAATTCTGTCTGCCCCTGGTTCTAGATTACCAATAATTTAGTATAGGTATCGCATAACATATCGTCCAGGTACCGGTATCATACACCAAGTAATGTTAAAGTGCTGATATCAAAAACAATTGACCGGTACTTAGCCCTTTTAACACGTGTTTTTCCCCTTTACACTGGAGTTATTATGAACGAAAACGTGTTTCCTGATTCGATTCTTTGATTTTACTTTAGAGACAGTAGAATAGTTTTGCTCTACATGCCCCCAACACTTTCATTCATATTTTTTCCCCAGTGTATCTCACGCTTATTGGAGGTTTTCCAGTGTCGACATCTTCCCTTTTCTTTCAGCTCACATGTTGTATACACTGCCTCCCAGACATCCGAGAAATGCCTCCATAAAGCCACGGATCGTAAAACTTTGGATTCCTCGCAAAAAAAAAAGAAAAGAAACACGGCTGTGATTTTAATTAAGACCCGTTTGAGGAGAACTGCTGACTCCGGGGATTCCAGACGCCCTGACCACAGTCGCGCGACGCTGGCATTTGTTGTTTAAGGCCTGTAATTGTTTGGAACGCCGAGGGAATGCGGGGATGAGGTGGGGAAAAGGCCACGGAAAAGACTGGGAACGGCGCGGGACACAAGCGGCGGCCGCGCAACAGTCGACTGGAGCCACACGGAGCAAACCGAATTCATTAACTTTTCGCCTGACAACAACTAAATAGTTTGGCATTCGCGGAATAATTAGCCCGAGCCACGTAACTAAGAATTGAAAATGGCAGCTGAAGCCGTGCGAACCGCAGTTGGCTTTCAAAAGGGCAACGCTGACTTCAGAGGCAATTTTGACTATGAAATCAGGGCTAAAGGAAACCAAGAGCATGTCTTTGATTAGTGACACCCACACATCCCCTAAAATGCTTCATAACTATGAAATGGCTCAGATTTTCATTTACTACACAATTCTCCCATTGTTGGTCTGTCCTCTTTCTAATAGCGTCTTTTGTGCATTTAAAACTGATAAAAGTTATTTTTCATGTGGCCTGTGGTGATGACTTCAAGTTTCAGGTTTGGGTTCTTGGTAATGGACCATACTGTACTGGCAGGCCTTCATTTAACAGACAGTATGTGTTGTAACGTGAGACTCTTTTACTTTTACACTGCCTAAATACTACACAATCAAAGCAGAAAACATATATCTTTCCTCTTCATATTGAAGGGTGCCTGGGGCTAGTATGTTGGGCCAAAGATTTTGGGTTTACTGACAGTGACGTCCTGCTACAGGTTAGAACTCATTTTAAACTAAAATAAAAGTGTCTAATGTTACGCAACATTTTGGCTCTTCCTGTGCTTGTTTTTTAACTGTTTGTGTGTTATTAGGTATTAAACTCATTATCATCATTCAGTAATAATTCAGTAATCCAGCACAGTGATTGGGTCGATTCTCTTTTTTAGTTTGGTCTGTGTTAACGTTGCGCGACAAAATGATGGTTATCGTTGCAGGGCTCCCAAAACTGACCTGCTCCGACCACAGGTTGTGAATCATGATTTTCAGGGAGCCAATATGTTGGTCTTGCACTGTAATGAAGTTTTTTTAATGAATATTGAATTTTAATTTTTGGCTGTCTGGGGAGAATTGTGTGTGAACCAAATATGACCCAAATACAACTAATCTGGAGAAAACAATGTGTAAATATAAAGGCTTAGTTAGGACAGACACTGCAGATGAATAGAGATTTTTTTTTCCCTTTTATAGTAGTATCAATTTGAAACTTCTGTGTATTACTGACATGAATATGAGGGGAAGAAATGCCATTTCTGTCATTTTATACTTTCATTAAAAAATAAGGCATTTTGTGTGTAAAAAAATGCCAAAATTGCCTATATTATTGGCAATAACGACCAAGTAATGGGTAGAGGTAGGTTTAAATATACGGTTTTATTTTGTCAATTTACAGTATACTTTATACACAAGCTACAGATTTGTTTAGAGGGGATTTGGGATATTTTGTTTAGCTTGATATTTGTGAATAAATCTGTAAAAATTAAAATTACACCTTTGTTGTTATAAGGCGACCTTGACTGTATAAAAATATTATTACTAAGTTTGTTTCCTTGGGGTACAAAACTCAAAAAATAAGGCTAGGAATTAAATATTTTAAAGTCCCTCTGAAAAAACCTTCAGAATATTGAGTACAAAACTGTAAGGTTTGGAGTGTGTAGGAGCTAATAAAGTGTTGCTATAATGTGAGAAAAACGCATTTTGAGAAAAATTGTCATTGCATTTACAATTACCCATCGTTCTATGGAGAAGGCACTAAAAAAAACATGTACAATAGGCCAGGATGGATGAGAGTGAGATTGTGAGTGCGAATGTGGGACAACGGATGGAAATTATCCCAAGGCTACAATCCGGAGTGTTCACATGCATTCTTCATGTGCACGCACTGTCCCAACCAAATAAACCAAAAAAACAAACAAGTGGAAAATCCATGTAAGCAGCCTCGGACCCATCATCACCATCACATGATGCAACTGATGAAGGCTACAGGAAGTAGCCGAAACTAGTCAAGCAAGTAAACAAACCAGTCTTACTAAAGTAACGTTAAAAACTGTTTAAACTAACAAGCCAGTATGAACTTTTCCAAATGAGTTCTATGGAGAACGGTAGCACTTTAGAGTACGGCCCGGTAACTACTGGTAACTACTAACTACTAAGTAATTACCCAAGTATTACTAGTCATTGCTATTAAAAAAAAAACAACAATTATTCAGTAACTCTTAGGTAATTAACCCTAACTCTTAGGTAATTAACCCTAGCCCTAACTCTTAGGTAATTAAAAAATGAATTACCATTAAAAAAATGATGTGTTTTTGTCATGTTCAGCGCTTTGAGACTGTGTAAACGGCGCTCTACAAATAAATATTGATTGATTGATTGATAATTACCTAGTTGTTAGTAATTACCTAGTAATTACCAGTTGTTACCAGGCCGTATTCTAAAGTGTAACCGAAACGTTGAAAAAGTGCATTCATTACACACCTTATTGTTAGGTAATTTGCACATTTGCATTTTTAACAATTCAGATCAGTTCAGTTCACTCAGTTAAATTTGTGTCTTCTGTTGGTCCTATTTTAAAAGTGTGGTTCTATGCCAAATCAACTTTTTCGAGCTTAAGCATCTTACAATCTTATTCCCTCATCAATTACATCCCTGGATCTGTCCTTTAGCCTGCTGCACGTTTGAGTAATCTCTGAATCTTCATCATGAAAAGCACCACCTGTTTCCCCAAAGCTCCTCCTAAATCCCTGTGTATCAAATGCTTTCCTTATCTCTCGATCTCTGGCAAAGCTTCATCCTTTCACTGCAAAGGAAGACCTCTGACATAGCTTCAACACAGCAGCACTAGGGCAGCCTGCTCCATCTTTTTATTCTCTCTCAACAGCTGCGCAGCGAAGGAGAGCAGGAGGAGGAGGGAGGGGCTTAAGGAGAGTTCACTTGGAGAATCAGGAGGTGAAAGTACTGCAGATCAAGATGTGTTTGAGATCATTACCAAATACATGCAAAAAGCATAATACTCAATTATTAAAGTCTTGTTTTGACGTTGTTTGATACCAAATACAATTATCTTACAATGTTCTTGTTAATTTAAGGTGAGACATTACAGACAAATTGGTAATGTTTGTTTTTGGGTATGTTTGACACCTCCCAGACACAGGGAGAAACATGCAAACTCCACACAGAAATGCACGGTCCGGGAATCAAATCCAGGACCTTCTTGTGAGGCAAGAGCGCCATCCACTCAGCCACTGTGACATTAAAGTTTTCAAGCAAATTTAAAATGCGTGAAAAGCCTTCATTTCAGACTTTAAAAAAATGGCCAACATTGGCTACAAAACATCAATAATGGATAGAGCCAGGTTTCAATTTGTAGTTTTATTTCATCTCATGTTACAAAGATTTATTAGAAGGCATTTAGGCCATTTTGCTGTTTGCGGTTCAAAACTCAATACATGAGGCTAAGAATTACATATTGCACAATCCCCTTTGCAAAGATTTGCCAGTTGCTTGGAAATAACCCTATTTGGATTACACAGCACTGCGTAGGAGACTGAAAGCTTTAAATGACTCTCATCTGCAGACTCCAGACAGTGATTTGCTGGTGATAAGATCAAGTCATGTGAAGAAATGGGACACTAAAACAAAAACCCGCACCTTTAACTTGTCCATTATGAGAAGGAGGCAGTGACAATGGCTCTGAGGGGGAGCGGGAGGGACAGGGAATATACAAGTCAATTTTAAGAGATGATTTTATTTGTGGGGGAGTATTTTATGGTGTCGCTTACAAATACCGTCGTTCTATGCGATGACATGTCTGGGAGTGCATAAGGTGTCACTAAACCATCCCACGCTGAAGAATTAATGGAGAAGAGAGGCATAAAGTGCATCCGCCAAAGCAATACAGAGAGGCTTTTGTCATATTTCAAGGTTTTTTTTCCATGGGGTATGGGTATTCAAAGATCTTACGCTCAACGAATATACGTCTCCAATCAAGTTTATTTGCTGCTACGGCACAAGAGTAAGTTAATCAAACGGGCCGTAAATATTTTCACAAACTCAAACTGGTGCTGTCCCGCTCCCAGCGACGCAATGATAGAGAAATGAGCCCACTCACAATAAGGATGCATGATTAGGAGGTATTTTTCACCAATAAAAAGATCCACAATGAATGAAAATATTTTAGTTTATTCCATTTTACTGATTTGTTAGACAGTGTGGCTTTGGAGACTATTTTTCTGATATGTTTTTGATAAAGAGCTTCAAATTGAGGTTCAAAAGTCAATAAATCTCTCTAATCTCACAAAAATAACTCACAAAAAGACCCCAAAATGATCAGTATTGCATCAGTTTAAAAAAAATCTGGCATCTCCCATTAAAGACATTGGGCCTCATTCATGAATATTTTCTTAAGAAAAAGTTCTTAAGTACAACTTAGGAGAAACTTAAGAAACTTAAGTCTGACTCACGAAACGTTCTTAAAGGGGCACTATGCAACTTTTTAAGAGAAAAATAAATTCCTGGTATTTGTGCATATTTGAACTTTTAGTGACCCAGTGGCTGTATGGGTGCAGCATCCTTCAGGAGCAAATGTTTGTAGGGTTTCTGGTCCGTTTCTATAAAACCAGTAAAAACAATGGATCCTGGAGCATCATTGAAGCCATTTTGATGGAAAGTAACGGTGCCATGCTGGACCCATACAGCCCCTGGGTCACTAAAAGGTGAAATATGCACTAATACCAGGAATTTATTTTTCAGTTGCATAGTGCTCCTTTAAGAAGACAAAACTGTTATTAAAGAGAGATGATTTTTTTTGTGCGAAAGAGTACTCCTGACTGTTCTTAGGATTTGTTTTTCCAGAAGAGCTCTTTCAGCTAAGAACAAATTTTGTGAATGCCCAAAATGTTCTTAAGTCGGCCTTAAGAACAAATTTGTTCATAAGTTTGTTTAGTGAATGAGGCCCAATGCATTCTGGACACCCAAACACGCTTTACATCACATTATTCATTCACTTCATAAGTATTGAGTGGTTGTAAGCTACTACTGTAGCCACACCTGCCCTGGGGTCGGCTGACAGATCCAAGTACTGGCCAGGCCCTGCCCTACTTAGCTTCCGAGGTCTGAATGGGATCGAGCAGAGCAAAGGTGGTACGGCCGGTACTAGGGCTGCTCCATTATAGAAGAAATAATCATCACAATTATTTTTGTCATAACTGAAATCGTGATTATTCAAACGCTTATTTGTTTGATGGTATTTTTTTATACAAAACAATGCAAAATACATATTGTTTGGACAATTTTAAAAGTGTATATTATATCAAGTATTCACTTTGGGAAGTGTCTCTGAGCTCTCACACCTGCCCCCTGTTGACCTGCCCTCACACCTGCTCCTGTACACTTCTGCAGGTCGTGGGATGATGACATCATAGTGGCGCAAGTGTCGGGCAAGTGAAATGCAGAGGAATTGAAACATGCGACTTTGTGAGACTCTTCTCTGAGCAACCAGGACAAAAGATACAAGAGGCTGCTGTCCTCCTTCAGTAAAACCATGAACCAGTGGCGTTATCACCAGTGACTTTATTATTATTATTATCATTTTTACAACAAACAGCAGTGCTTATGCCACACTGTGTCACACAAGCAACAGCTACAGGGATTTTCCTCGCCTGGGCACGGTCAGGACAAGTGTGAGCGCATCCTTAATAATCTTTTGTCTGTTTACCAAGTTTCTCAAAGCACTGCTGCACTGTAGCCTTCACTCCAGTGGTGACGGAAGCGAGGCTGCCATTCTGCGCCATCTGCACCTCCCACCACCAACCATTCACTCGCTCACCCTCATTTATTCTGGCCTATTGTACATGTTTTTGGTTGTAGGGGAAACCAGAGCACCCGAAGGAAACGAGAACATTCAACTCCACACAGAATGGCCCCTTACACTCCAGGCATCGATTCCCGGAACCTTGTTACTGTGAAGCATGAGCGCTAACCACTGCGCCACACGATCTACAATGCCTTTTTCCACTCACTTCTCCTAGAATGAAAATGACCATATCCTCACGGTCGAAATCCGGGTGTTTACACTCCTCTCGTTGCTAAGGTGCAGGGGGCAAGCATCAGGGAGCAACTCGTAGGAAAGCATGGGTGATTGCCCCTTCATGAGACATGGCGTCTGGGGTTGCAAAGAAAAACAAGTCGTGAGGATACTGTACACTGTAAACCCTAAACCCTAATACTAACCCTAGCTAGAAATATGTCAGTTACTTTGCTTGAAGTTAGCAAAATGGTGAAGTGACAGCAAATATTATTGCTATATTATAATTTCAAACATGTCAAAACATGTTTTTTTCACATTTTGGGGCACAAAAGCCAAATTTCACTACTCCATACTTTACAGCAGGCATTTCACTGCTCACTTGTTGTCCTCGGAGTTGGCAACCAGAATCTGAAAAAAATATCTCTCTAACCATAACCGTTTTAGTAATACCAAACATGTGAATCATTTGTAAAAGGATGTACTGGTGGAAAACACGGCGGAGTGCGGTAACGATGTAGTGACTTCCGGGCAAAGTCTGACGCGCGATTCGACAAAACGTCCGAAAATCTCCATTGCCAAAGGCTCGAAATTGACCACTGCATGAAAAATCTGTGTTTTCACCTGCCTTATCTAACATTAAATGCATGATAGATTGGGATGGCTAAACTTGTATGAACATTTTGACTGAAATAAAACTAAATCTAAAAAGAAACATTTGTGTAAAAACTTAAAACTAACATGTTTATCCCAAAAATCCAATTTCTCCCCTCAGATTAAAAGATGGGTTTTAGCTGTGGTGGTGGTGGTGGTGGTGGTAGGGTCACCCCTTGGAGGAAAGCTGGCTGGGTGTAGTAAGTATGTTAGACTTAATGAGCGTGGATCTGAGGGTGTAATGGAGTGTGAAAGCAGTGGTCGGTCAGCAGAAGGTGAGCCCAGTGCAAAATGGTCAAAACATGTTCCAATCAATACAACATGTGACCGCCATGTTGAGAGACGGACACAGAATAGGACTTTTTGACCGTAGATAGGAAAATTGTCACTTGCCAATACTAAGGTGAGACATTGCAGGTAAATAGGGGAAAAACTTGAAACTTGTGCTGTATACTGAAATAAATATGAGACATTGATTGCAAGTCATTTTATGTTTTAATAGAATAGCATTAACATTGAAAGAATTGCCTATATTTTCTAATAATGAATGGCGCCAGGTTTAAATGTATGGCTTCATTTTGTTTATATATTGGTTACAAAGATTTGTTCAGAGGGGATTTGGAATATTTTGTTTCGTGTTTGAATAAACTTGTTATTAGTGCAAAATCTGCAAAAAAAAAAAAAAAAAAGTTTAGCCTTGTTCTTTGATGTTCAAAAGTCAATAAATCAGGCTAGGAATGAAATATTTTAAAATTCATCTGAAAAGAACTTAAAATATTGAATATAAGTACAAGACTGGAAAATTTGATGGCTGTAGATGCTACTAAAATGGAGATGCAAGAGTATAATAATGCATTCAGACCAAAGGCGACGCCAGGAGCGAGTGATTTACATGTTATCCCTGTGTAAAGGCTGATGTGAAGTGACAGCAACAGGTAAAAGTTGTTTCTGTTTTTTATTTCTAAAACAAGGGTAGAGCTAGCTGATAGCAACTAGCCTGTGCTACAAGGCTCCCGAGCAAAGTCTTGTTTCATGGCCAATTCTCTATATCTTTCCATTTCAAAGGGTAATACGTTACCTTTTGAAATGGAAATATTGTACAATTCAGCTATATTTTTAAAAACATGAAAAAATAGAAGCAAATAGAAGATTGTGTTTTCATGAGCCGTGTGTGCAGCCAAAAAATATGTGACGGCCCACAGCTAAAGGCGCCACAAGTTGATTCTGGGGCATTTTGAGTTACAGTGAAGAAAGTAAGTATTTGAACACCCTGCTATTTTGCAAGTTCTCCCACTTAGAAATCATGGAGGGGTCTGAAATGTTCATGGTAGGTGCATGTCCACTGTGTGAGAGATAATCTAAAAAGAAAAATCCAGAAATCACAATCTATGTTTTTTTTTAACAATTTATTCGTGTGATACAGCTGAAAATAAGTATTTGAACACCTGTCTATCAGCTAGAATTCTGACCCTCAAAGACCTGTTATTCTGCTTTTAAATAGTCCAACTACACTCTGCTCATGATTCTAATTTAGTAGCACCTGTTTGAGGTTCTTAGCTTTCATAAAGACACTTGTGCACCCCACAATCAGTCAAAAGTCTAACTACCAACATGGGCAAGACCAAAGAGCATTCGCCTGTGTTCTAATCGAAAGGCACAAGTCAATCGACTTGTGCCTTTCGATTGACTTTCGACTTTGCCGTGTGCTGTCACATATATCCGAGGCACTGCCGTGTACAAAAATATATACTATATACATACTGAAGCAGGTGACTTATACTGGAGCAGGTGACTTATACTGGAGCAGGTGACTTGTACTGGAGCAGGTGACTTATACTGGAGCAGGTGACTTGTACTGGAGCAGGTGACTTATACTGGAGCAGGTGACTTGTACTGGAGCAGGTGACTTATACTGGGGCAGGTGACTTATACTGGAGCAGGTGACTTATACTGGAGCAGGTG
>OMNZ01050853.1:12384-24173 GCA_900303255.1 Lesueurigobius sanzi
TCACATATATCCGAGGCACTGCCGTGTACAAAAATATATACTATATACATACTGAAGCAGGTGACTTATACTGGAGCAGGTGACTTATACTGGAGCAGGTGACTTATACTGGAGCAGGTGACTTATACTGGAGCAGGTGACTTATACTGGAGCAGGTGACTTATACTGGAGCAGGTGACTTGTACTGGAGCAGGTGACTTATATTGTGATGATAAACAGGGAACAGCAACCGGAGAACAGCTCCGCCTAGTGATGATGCGTAGAGAGTATTTTATCAGATGATTGAAGCGAGAACTTTCAAAATATTCAAGCGATTGACGCCAGGACTTTCATGCGACTTTTCTGCTTCTATCGCGCTCCATGTGAACTCACTATAAGAGAAACAAATTTTGAGATAATGGCCTTTGAAGATAGAATTTTCTGTGTAATTTTATGCAGAAACGTTGAATCAGTGCAATAATAAAACACCATATTGTGAAGATTTGATTACATACTTAAGATTATGGCCAGTAGAGACTTGTTGCATATTGAGCACCAATACATTTAAAAAATATATATACATATCACAACAGCAGACTGTAAAAGTTGTTTGATGGAGTTTGGTATGAAAGAGTTTTTATAGTGGTTGTTTTTACAGAGCGGGAGCCTGTACCTCCTTCCAGACTGCAGCAGTTCGTACTGAGAGTTAAGCACATGAGAAGGATCTGCAATTATTTTTCGGGCTTTAGTTAGTGTAGATTGATCAAAGATGTCCTGCATAGAGGACGGAGGAGTGGACATCACACAACACACAATAATCACACAACATCATCGCCTTTTAACTTGAGCATGGTGGTGAAAATAGCTTGGAGGAGTAAAAAGGATGAGGCAGAGAGATATTACAAAAGCAATATACTGTCAACTTTATGTCCGAGATGATTTTGTTTGTGGTGGGAGTATTTTATGTCGTCGCTTTAAAATATTATGTTTCCGTGCAGCTTTATGTCCGGGAGTGCCCAAATTGCCACTAACTCAATTGTATGTCTCTGCTAAAGCCTAGTCTACTGGAAATAAGATAAGATATGGCTGTATTGATCTCACAGGAGAGAAGCTTTCGTGTCACAGCAGCTCCTAGAACGTGCAGTAAGGTGCAGAGTTAGAAATGTGCCATTAAAGAAACACACAATGTGCTATCATGAAATAACAAAAGAGGAATCTTAAGATGAGGACACGCTACATGATTTTTTTGGCCCGATTTTTAGTTGCGTTGAGTCCTCACGAGTCATGACTAGTTGAGGGCAGTCGCAGGGGTGTGTGCGGGTTGAAAGACGTGACTAGACCCGAGTCGTAGTAAATCAAACATGTTTGAATTTTAAAGGCACAGGAGAGGCGTGGATTATTTCACCGAGCTACACATGACACACAGGAAAGAGCAGCCAATAGCACAGCAGAATACACACAGAAACACAAAAAAAATAAAAAACAATGGCCACAGCCTCACGCAGATCACACCGGACGGCACTCAATGATCACCAAAAGGCCACAAGAACCACTTTTCCAACCAGATCTGAATCTGAAGCACTCACGGGTTCAGCTGTAGCTCTCTGCTGACAGTATGGGGCCAATGGGCCTCATTCATTCAATATTTTCTTAAGAAAAAGTTCTTAAGTACAACTTAGGAGAAACTTAAGAAAAACTTAAGTCTGACTCACGAAACGTTCTTAAGAAGACAAAACTGTTCATATAGAGAGATGATTTTCTGTGCGTAAGAGTCCTCCTGACTGTTCTTAGGATTTGTTCTTCCAGAAGAGCTCTTTCAGCTAAGAACAAATTTTGTGAATGCCCAAAATGTTCTTAAGTCGACCTTAAGAACAAATTTGTTCGTAAGTTTGTTTCGTGAATGAGCCCCATTGTCGGCCCAGCTCCTTCTCATCTTGCTAAATCCACTGGAACTGTACTGAATGCCCCTCATTTTCACAAACAATTTGAAGGGGAGCCATCCCAGATTGATAACGTATAGCAGGAGCAGAAGGGCAAAAGCTTGCTTGATCTCCATTTTCAGTATGAATGGCCATGAGAGCGAGGTCTCACGATCTTTCTGACTTTTTTGGGTTTTAAGCAGGAGGTGTCAGAAAAAGTTACCACAGGGATAACTGGCTTTCATGGCGACGTCGCTTTTTGATCATTCGATGTCGGCTCTTCCTATCATTGCGAAGCAGAATTCACCAAGCGTTGGATTTCTTTCATGATCTTTGTGTGTCAATGTCCATTTAGTTACATTAGCTCATCTTTTGTATTCCATTTGAGCAACAATCACATTTTTGCACCAAAGAGGAAGGGTCTTTTCACTATGCTACTCCAACGGCACCAGGCTTTAAAAAGGTCAGCGTTGAACTTCTGCATTCCGGGCGCGTTTGATCCGTCTCAGTTGTGCAACACAGACGCACACTCCTCTTCCCTTATCTGAGTCAGTATGCAGAACCTCAGGCGGCACTGGGGGCACCCTCCCGAACCCCGGCCTCCTCCATCTTCCCCCGCGCCAGGCTTTTATGGGAGGCCAGCCCTATCGGAGACGCTTCTTTATCAGCTCCTCGGGCCACGGACCAGGGCTGCGGGCTGTGTCTGTCTGCCAAACAAACCCTCCGCTTGTTCACAGATAATGCAGGCGTGTCAACAGAGCGGAAGAGCATGTGTGCGGCGCTGAAACACATGGATGCATGTGAACGAAGCGCGGTGCCGTACGTCATGGAATGTTGGTTGGCGCGGACTTAATGGGTTGCGTTCATGTGGCATACGGCTCTAAAGATTTTTCTGTTGGGGGGTTTTGGGTCATTTTTCACATCTTTCACCTGGAAACAAATAAATGTCCTAACCTTCATATTAAGGTGGTTTGATTATTACAGTGATTCAACATTTCTCGATAGAATTAAACGGGGAATTGTAACACAAAAGCAATTTTCTCAAAATGTTTTTTTCTCACAACTAAATTTCCACTTTAGCAGCACTTACTGACTTCAAATTTCCCAGTTGCGTACTTAATATTTCTTTGTGGGGTTTTGTGGTATCTATTTTTTAGACTAATTTAGTGCGCTTTGAACCCCAAAAGAATTCAACGAAATTGGAATTTTTACAGATCTTTTCCAGCTTATTCAAAAACTAAACAAAATATCTAGCCCCTCTGAATAAATCTTTGCAGCTAGTTTACCAAGAAGATAAAAGATACATTTAAACCTTACTATTATCAATATTTGGTTGTTGAAAAAATGGGCAGGAATCGGACCCAATCCTTATCGAAGCCCCAAAACTGCACTTCATTCATGTCACACTTCAACAAAAAATAATCTGGACTGGGCCCATTGGACCAGCTGCCCTATGGCAGAGCAGGGTTATTTGCATCAGTGACAGGTCCAACTGACTGAAGGACAGCTTCATCCACCAGCAGGGTTCCCACTCTTTACTTTTCCAGGTCATTTCCATGATTTTCCATGACATTTAAAAGTGCAGAAATTGTGATTACGTATTTCGCAGTCCTCTCTGCCCTCCTCACTCACCAGCGCCCCCTGTGGATGCAATCTAGTAACTGCTAAAGCCTATAGCTTTTTAGTCTGATTCAAGCTTGTACAGTATAAAGCATACGTTTTCTTGGGAACATAGTAAAATGGGGGGTTCGGGAGTCCTCCCCTGAGAAAATTTTGAAATAGAAGATACTTTTTCCGGTGTTCTGGAGCTAGTCTTTAGTCGTGTGTTTAAACAGAAAAGCAAAGGGAGGACAAAACATATTTTCTCAGGACTTTTGGCTTGAATTTTTTTTCCAGGTAGAGTGGGAACCCTGACCAAACTGTCAATAGGGGGCAGAGAGAAGGATGAGGGGGAGGTTTATATATAAAAGGTTTTATATATATAAAAGGTATATAATCGGCACACATGCAGTAGGTAAAAGTCACACATGACTAGATAAAAGTCAGGTATAGGGCCATGTACCATTTTACCATGTTCTTTACACCAGCTCCTTACTTGTGCTATTCCACGGCACCATTAGAGCGCTATTATTATGTCTTCATGCTTTCCACCATTAGCTTGTGAATGCTAATGCACAAGGCCGCGAGGTTCAAGGCGCTTTGTTATTCCACACAGGAGGACTAACCTTTACATAATAGACGCTTCTTATTTCTTGTGCATCTTTTGTACTTATTAATGCTGAAGAATTTCCATCCATCTATCCATCTCCTTCCACTAATCCGTTGCTGGGTTGTGGGGGGCTGAGGTTGAGTTGGTTTGATGGGGGGGGGTATATTCTCTCCTCTTGCCAGTAGGGGCACTGCTGTGGGACAGGGTAAATTAAACGACAGCCGCCTCCTCTGTTGGTCAGCGTGTGAAGAGCCTATACCTGATCTGTCACTACAGATGTGGAGAGGGGGCTTTAGGGCTGTTGGGATTTCTGTAATGATTACCTTTTACAATTATGTCCGACATTACTTTTTGGCCTTAGTGGGAACAGCAGAGCGCAAATAATGGAGCTTCATTTTGGAAAAGTGGAGCAGCTGGGCTAGGGTGATGCTTAACCCATAGGCGCCGATTTATGTTTTCTCCTGTGGGTGCCCAGTCAGACTCTGAAAAAAAAATGGCCTAGGCTGGGGGTCGAACCCGTCACCTCATGCTTACAGGTATGTTGGTCTAGCCCGCTGAGCTAAGCGAGGATGTGTATTCAGACAGTGGCTGTGCGGGAATTTATCTAATACTTGCGCCCCCGCCCCCGCGAGTGTGTGCAAACGATAAAAAAGACTGATACTGGCTAAATTTACTGAATTATTTCGGCGCCTATGCTACTTTCAGGACAAATTTGCCTGGGTGCTCAAAGATTTGGCTGGGTGCTCGAGCCCCGCAGCACCCACGGGATCGGCGCCTATGGCTTAGCCTATTGTTTTGCTCCAAATGCCAAGGTAAAACACAACGATCCAGCACTAAACCACTGGTGTCCAGGTCAAACAGCCGCTGTAATGTTTGGAACATGGAGTGTATATTAATGATGGAGGTACAATTGGCTAGTCCTCCATGAAGCCCGTTAGCATACAGGGGCGGGGTCACAGCTTCCGGGGAATGCAACTTTTGAACCCTAAAAGGAGTATTTCTTTACATAATGGAAATTGTTTATATTACTGTCATCAGTATACGTGAGTAGTGTGTTGGTACGTTAATATTTATGTGGTCAAAGTTTGGTGTTGAAGCGTGCGTGTAAAAAGGTATGAGCAGGCGGCTTTGGCTGGTGTGGATCTGCAGCCCAGGCGAGTTGGCGTGAGCCCAGGAGCCGAAGAGGAAGAGACCAGGCCACTGCACCTCGGCCGTCTTAAAGGCCCGCGGCTTTGGGGCAGCCAATCAGCTCTGTCACGAGGAGATAATAAGAATGACAGAGTGGGCCAGGAGTACACAGGCGGAGTGACACAGGTGGTGGTAGGGCTTTATTTATGTCCTACAGTTAAACTATTCTTTTGGTCCATCTCATCAGCGTAGTTTTCCTCCGGGTTCTGTTTCTCCTGCCACCAAAAACATGTACAATAGGCTGGGTTGAGAGCGTGTGAATGCAGGATGGAGATTAGCCCATGGCAGGTGCCCGAATCACTCTGCACCAGCCCCTTTTTGTCTCCTATAAGTTGAACCATATGGGACGGCATTGCATGGTGACAGTAATGCCTTGGTGAGGTGTTTGATTGAGTTGCCCGTCATGGAGTGGACACATGACTGATTACCTCGGAGTATTGTAAGCTTCATTAGCGGGCCGAGCCGAGGTGATTGGTTTTAATGGTGTAATTACAGGTGGCATGACGCATCGGACCATATGGTAATAATAGCGTGCGGCATCTGGCCCCTATGAATATTGCTGGATTATTAAATCTGGGAGGAGCTGTGAGGTGAGTGAAACATTGAAATTAAAAGGGACACATTGCAGGCTAAACTAATATAAAGTTGTGGACATTAAAAAAAAAATTAAAAAAAATGCATGTCAAAGAATATGATTGATAAGACAAAAACCTTTATTTCACTCATGATGGTTGCGTGAAGCCATTTATGTCAAAAAACTTTTTTGTTTACACTTTTCATCTAGAAACTAGCCAAATGTCCCAGATCAAAAGTTTACATATTGTGAAACAACTCAGAGAGTCCTGTTTTTCAGCTGAAGTGAGTTTTTCTTTGCTCCTGAACAATTTGTGTCAGCTCATGGCAAAATGGGGCATTTTGAGTTGTTTCCAGATTCTGAAAGTGTAGTCTCCGAGCTTTCCAGTGATGTGTAACACACGGAAATCTGATAATATTTGGAGAAGTTGTGGCTTTTGAAGGTAGACCCTTTGGAAAAGATAATCCTGAGATAAGCCTTTTCTTAGCTGGCTTGTTTGACAATGGTCCTCAATTGCATCTCATTTCCATTGTCCAGTTTGTCATTGGCTGAAGCGACTGTCAATCAAGCAGTTGCCGACGAAATGGCAGCGGAAAAGCTGAAATACGGATATTTCTCTCATTCATGATACTTGGCGCCACTTTCATATGGACTACATTTGTGAAAAAAGGGGTAAACATCCCAGGAGACTCCATAGACATAGGCCGGGATTTGCCGCTGATCTACAGGGGACCACAGGCATCTTGTCTGGGCAAGAACACAGCAAGATGGCACACAAAGACTCGGAGGCTCTCGCTAAAGAAAAAGCAGCTTGTGGCAACGACAGAAAGGGACATATTGGGACTTCTAAGGGAGAATTCTTCGGATGAAGACAAAGCAAAGTAAGCAATTTAAGCTTTTACTAAGAGAATGCTGTCTGGAATGATCACACGTGAATGGCCAGTATGGAAATAAACTGTGACCGCGGCACACGCCCACTGAATATCCTGAAAATACACTAAATGTTCAAACACAAAATGTATGCTTTTAAAGATACCAATACTGTGATCTGAAACATGGAGAGGCTTCTCTGTGATCTCAACTAATAGATTCTGCAAAAAAGCGACTTCTTTGCTGTTTTGCTCCGATGTTGTGCTGCGACTTGAGCTCGGAAATTCCATGCGTCACATTTTCCTGGCAGTTGTTGAGTGTCATGTAAACATTAGATCAGGGACATTTGAGTAGTTTCTGTTTCATTATGATTTCAAAAGAGTACACCTTTTTTTTTTTCATTTGACAGGTTTTGGGTCGTTTTGCTCTATTAAAGTTGACATATAAGACTTAAAATGTCTGTACATTAATAATTTACCTTTTATAAAATGAAATAAGGTATAAATGGTTGTTTTTCAAGTTAAGAATGATTGAATACGCCTTGGGACCTGACTTGTCAAAGACTTGAGACTTCCTTGTCCTTTTCCATCCCACTGAAATAAAGCTTCATCATTACAGTCTCAGTGCAGTAAGTCGAGGACTTTGCAAAACCATTTTCTTCATAAACATGGTCATTTTTTTCCATCATTTTCTCGCGCAACCCTAGCGTCAGCCGCGCTCTCCGCCGCCGCCAGGTGAATTTGCATCTTCGCCCCTCCACTCCCAGCGCCGCTCTCTTGACACGCCGCCACCTCGCTCCACAAACGCTCCCGATGTATCCCGGCGCTGACGCAACAGCCCTGACACATCGCTAACCGTCGGCGGCGCGGGCGGCTGACAGTTATGTCCGCGTTGACGTATGGCACCATTAAGAACAAAAGCTGCAGCCCGCCGGAGAAGACGAGAACATCTCCCGCAGACTGACAACTCCAGCGCGCATCTCCGAGCCGTCATCTCTGACCTCGCTCCATCTCTGAGCCGGAGATAAATGCGTGTTTTCGAAAGCTCTAATAGCCCATTGATTCATCCGCAATACAACCGAGTCAGCTAGGTCTCTGATTATTTATTTTCCCTTTCGAAAATAAGTGCCCCCCGTCGCATCTCGTCCGTCTTATTAAAACGTAATGGCAAACAAAAGCCCAGACGCTGCCTATATCTGATAACGCTCAGAAAAACAATTTGAAGGGATTGGAGACGGTCTGTCTTTGAGCTGCGGTTTTGGAAAGAGACAAAGCGCTCCCGAGTCTTAGATGAGATATGAGAGGGCCAAATCAATGGCTGCCGCTCTCTGCTAGGGGGGAACCAGGGCTGGTTGTCACGCTTTTGTCTTCTGTTTTTTTCTACAGTTCACTGCGCATCAAGAGAACATCCCTGTGAGTTACACAAACTTTCAATAAAAGCTTAAACCCTTGACTTGAAGTACATCTTATTGCAGTAATTAGTTAGTTATCGGAACAGAGCCGCTACTCCTCCACGTCGAAAGGAGCCAGCTGAGGTGGCTCGGGCATCTGTTTCGGATGCCACCTGGTCGCCTCCCTCGGGGGGTGTTCCAGGCACGTCCCACTGGGAGGAGGCCCCGGGGAAGACCCAGGACACGCTGGAAAGACAAGGTCTTTCAGCTGGCCTGGGAACGCCTTGGGATCCCCCAGGAAGAGCTGGATGAGGTGTGCGCGGATCGGGAAGTCTGGGCATCTCTGCTCGGACTGTTGCCTCCGCGACCCGACCCCGGATAAAGCGGAAGAAAATGGATGGATGGATGGATAGTTAGTTATCATCAAAAACAGGAAAAGTGTGGGGATGGTTGTCAGTAATGTTTTCTATTGTTTTTTTTTCTGTGATAACATGATTTTTTTTGTGAGCATCGAGGAAGTAGTGTTATGGCTAAATCCATTTTACAGTATATACACTGGACTACATTGTCCGCCCTGAATGGTCCCACACTTTAGACATTTTCTGTCTTTTTCGCACTGCACCGGTGGCTACGTTTTCCGCCATTGCCAGAGAGAAAATTTAATCGGCTGACTCGCGTCGCATCGAATCTTTAAAATGATGCACGTCAATTATTTCAGTCCGGGTGAAACATGACGCCACCGGAGCTGCAACCGTCTACAAAGCGGCAGTTATACGAGCCTCAAGGCAAAGAATTTTCCTCAAAGCTTTTGTGTAATCAAATTATTCAAGTTACTCCCAAGAATCCTTTCAGCCTTAGAGCCATGCATGTAAACACACCACTCTGGATTGTAGCCATGGTTGTATCAGATATTTCTCGTGGCAGTGGCTCTGCAAAAAAATGCCTCAAATTTACAATATTATTGTCAAATCTATTCCCTAAAATCAATTGTCTTTTCAATGGTCAAATACATGGGACAAGAAAAAAAGAAAACTACGCATAAATGTGTACAACAAATTACAGAAGTTTCATTTGACGGTATTGATAGGAACATTGCTGTACAGTCTAGATTGATTCTGCACATTTTTGTCTACTGATTGAACATTTTAATTACTCCTCACATGAAAGCACAGAGCTATGTTTCAGTGACAAAAGCTGAAAACCCCTCCGGCAGGTGAAAATTGCTGCTCTCCTATTATTAACGAGTCTGGAAACATTTTAAATCGACTGGAATTGGAGCGATATCAGACTTGGATAAGAGTTGCCATATTAGCATGGAGTGTCAAATGAAAATTAAATATTTTGGCAACACAGCGGCCGTCTCACGCGGCGGCGGCGAGGAATGCTCGGTGAGTCTGGTGCCAAGTGAAGCCACCCGCCGTCAGAGTAGCTCCACTGTGGGATATTTGAATATGCAACAGGGGCCTTGGAGTATTTTTGAGAGACATTTGAGTTAAACAAAAGCTCAGATTCATGACAAACTAATTGGAAATGGACAGAACTAAATACATCAAAAGGGTATGCATGTTAGACCAGACCAAACATAAAGTCACAAAATGTAAATTCATTGAAATACAATGAACATATACTCAAAATGTATTTATTTAATGTGAAATCTGTGCCTTCCTCAACAGCTCTGAGTCCCTCTCTTGTTTTTGATCTTTATAGTAGCCATGCTTGAAAATCCCACCTCACATACGTACAGTGGGTATAGAAAGTTTACACACCCCGGATAATGTCTATTGCTATGAATAAAGACGCAAGGGAAGATCAAATGAACTTCCAAAGGCATGAAGTTACAGATGAGACATTCCTTAACATGTCAAACTATTTCTTTTATATTTTTTAAATAATATTAAAGGAAAAAAGGCCAGTGCAGAAGTGTACACACCCTGCAGAATTAATGCCATGTAGCAAACTTTGGCACATTTCACAGCTGGTAAACAGTTTTGTAGTTGCAGACTACAAACCCTCAAACTAGACCAATTCTAGTTTGAGGGTTTTTTTGCCCAATTTTCATAAATAAGTCTTCCAGAACTGAGAGGTTTCTGTGCTGTCTTGAACACACTGCTCTTTGAAGGTCTATCCACAGATTCCCAGTGATGTTTATGCCAGGAGACTGTGTAGGCCATGGGAAAACCTTCAGACGGCACCTCTGGAGGTCATCCATTGTGGATTTTGAGGTCTGTTCAAGATTTGGAGAAGACTTTGGAGATCAACTTTTTCACTTCAGCTTTTTCACAGATGGTGTTACGTTCTCACTCAGATTCTGTTGGAAATTAATTGAAGTCATTCTTTCTCTAAGCCTGACATTTGCCCAGGGCCACTAGCTGCAAAACTAGACCAAAATATGATAGATCCAGCCCCATGCTTAATAGTTGGAGAGATGTTTTGATCATGAAATTCTCAAACATATCTTTGCTCATTATGGCCACAAAGTTCCATTTAGACCTCTGTTTTTCCAAAACGCATCAGGCTTGTCTAAATGTTATTCTGAACGTTCAGATCTCACAGTCGAACATTTTGGCCATAATGTTTTTAGAACCGTTAGAAAATGTAAATTTGGTATGTTTGTGGCCTCTCCTGCTGCTCCACTGAACACATCCAAGTTACACAGTCTTTAGTTTTATTTTTTACAAGGTAGATCAAAACAATGGAACATAACTGTGAGCAGTGGAGGGACATAACATATAGGATTAATCAATCAAATTTCATTTGTATAGCACCTTAAAACAGCCAAACTGGGCACTAGGTGCTTTGCAGGATAAAACCAATGGCAATAATACACCTCTAAACACCTTTCCTGTCTGTTCATTGTCCTGTACAGCTGAATGCTTTGTAACTACGCTGATAACTTCTCTGTATAGAACAGAAGGAGCACAGCAGCTGGTTGTTCAAGTGCTTTGGAAAGACTCCAGCGTAGTTTCACTGGCTGGTTATATGCAACTCAAGTCTGACTACAATCAGTCCAGGCTGTTCACTAGTCAGATAAGAGCAGTCCTTCTCAAATAGTGCATTTCGCATTTGCAATATTGCATTTGCCAAGGCCCACAGCTTGTAGAAAGGATGGACAGTGGAAAAGTGGCAAATGATTGATTTTTCTGATGTATCATCCATTTAACTGCACCCCAATCGCCGCAAATACTTAAGAACACCTGTTGGAACCGCAAGAACCCAAGAAAACAGTTTGGTGGAGGAAAAATCAGGTCTAGGGTTACATTCAGCATGGAGGTGTCCGAGAGCTCTGCAGAGTGGATGACCACATCAACAGCTTGAAATTAAGTTTGAAGTTTAGTTTATTTAAAGGACTATGTGCAGTTACATTAAAAAGATGGCTGCACCAGATTTAGCACAATGCTACTTTCCATCCGTAGTCCCCAACAATACAATCATTAAACATACATATCAAGATACAGTTCAAAAAGTGCAAGTTGCCAACAGACAATTCACAATATACAGATTACAGTACAATTAACATTTAGCAGCAAATCTAAAAATGTGCAAATTGTTGGTATAAGGTGCAATACAAAGTTAAGTTATTTATTGTTTATTTGGTTGGGACAGTGCATGTTAATGAACACACATGAGAACCATGCATGTAAACACACCACTCCGGATTAT